>VZDJ01000146.1:2089129-2101228 GCA_008694505.1 Cyanoderma ruficeps | reverse complement strand
AATCTTGTGATAAATTAATGCTATATCGTTCTGAACATGATGTATTAATTTTAGGATCAAATGAATGGGTCTGTGATCATTCTTGGTAATTATGAGGCACCCAGGCAGTTTGGAGAGGAAATTATTTTTAAGGGGGTTTTTTTAAGTGCTGCAACCCTTTTTTCACCGGAAATATCTTAACAGACCCCAACCCCTCCTTTTGCACATGTTTCTTTTCTTACTCTATCTTCTGGGTGTTTTATTTGATGTGACTTTATTTACTTCCCTCTTTCGTGCTGCAGCAGCCTGTTCCTTCCCAGACAGAAGGAAACAAGAGCACCTTTAGTTTTTAAAAATTCTCCCTGTTCTCCCTGTTCTCCATGGTCGCAGGGAAGGCCTGTGGGTTTTGTAGTGAAGGCAGGAATTGCTGGATCCCAGCTGGAGCAGGCAGGGAGAAAGCACCTGGAGCATTGCTGTTCAGGGGAGTGCCCAGGCATGAGCATTTTTATATTCCCTTTTTTCCAGGCAGGTTTGGAGATACCACAGCAGTACTAAGGTGCATCAGTGATTTTGGCAGCAGTACCCCAGCCTGGGTGGAGAGTTTTGGTTACAAAACCCCTGTCTCCAGCCCAAGGAGGTCAGTGAGCGAGTGAGCAAAGGATGTCATCTCCTGCCATGGAATCCTGGAATGGTTTGGCTTGGATGAGACCTTAAAGACCATCCAGTCCCACCCCCTGCCATGGGCAGAGACACCTTCCACTATCCCAGGTTCCTCCAAGTCCCGTCCAACCTGGCCTTGAACATTTCCAGGGGCAGCCACAGCTTCTCTGGGCACCCTGTGCCAGGGCCTCACACCCTCGCAGGGAGGAATTTCTTCCCAATATCCCGTCTAAATCACCCTCTGTCAGTGAGAAGCCATTCCCCCCTGTCCTGTACCTCCATGCCCTTGTCCAAAGTTGCTCTCTTGGAGCCTCTTCAGGCACTGGAAGAGACTCTTAAGTTCTTCCTGAAGCTTCTCTTCTCCAGGCTGAATGGCCCCAACTCCCTCAGCTTTTCCATGCACGGCAGAGACGCAGCACCAGCACGAAGCCACGTGTTTAAAAGTGGGTTTGGGGAGCTTGTGTGATACCTGTGCTGCTTTGAGACCTGCTGGAGGCTGGTGGGGGGCAATAGCACTGTCATACCCACGTCAATGTCGACTTTAATGGGGAGGATGCCACTTCTCTGCCTGGGTGTAAGCCAGCAGCCAGGGACTGCCTGCCCAGCATCTGCTGGGAGAGCCTCAGGAGGCCTGTTTATTTTAATGATCATGCTAATAAATTTCAGCATGCCATTGATATTTTTGTATTTTTCCTCCCCTTGTTCGTGTTGTAAAGTGAACCGAAGTGATGGGTTCTGAGCAAACCGAGGAGGCCCTCTGTCCGTGGGAATGCTTAGCTCTTCTTTGCTGCTCCTCTCTCTGTCTTAAACAGCTTTAAAAGCCCTTTCAAACAGCTTTAAACACCTCTGTGAGAGCTGGGTGGTGGAAGGCAGGCGTTGCCTCTCTCTCTGAGGTTTACCCACTGGCTGTCAGCTCTGCTTATGGATTCTGACTCCCCACTTAAATAACTAAACACAGCAGAGAAATTACAGGCTCTGTCTCGGAGCATCTGAGGAGCCAGGAAAAGCTCTTCTGCTGTGCTTTTCTCTTCCCAGCTTGACAAACTCCCTCAGAAATGGTTTTGACTGCACAGATTTGTTTTCCCTCTTTCCTGTCACCTCTGTGTTTGGCTCCTTTCCCTCCCATACATGACAGCAGCTTGTGGTTCCTGGACCAGCTGGTCCAAGGCTTTTTCCTCGCACCGTTGGTGAAACTTCTTTCCCTGATGGCAGAAATGGTTCTTTTCTGGTTTATTTGTTATGAGAGCCTTTTTTCAAAGGTGCTGGTGTCTCCCTGCCCTTCGTGCAGTGCAGCAATTGGAGCGGAGGCAGCCGTGGGTGGAGGAGCTGGTGCTCCCCAGCAGCACCTGCAAAGAGAAACGCGTAACGCTGAGCCCGGTTGAATTTTAGGAGTGGAAACTTCCCTGGCCAAGTCCGTCTGGAAAGTTTGGGCTCAAGTGGTTGAGCCCATTCCAGTAAGGAGGTCAGAGAGTATCTGTGGGGGTTGTGCTTATGGAATGAGCTACCAAACACCTGCTTTGGGACAGAGGGGGGTGAGTGGCCTGCCCGCGGAGCTGTGCTGTGCCTTTCAGTGTCCCTGGGCAGGGCTGGGTGGGGCTGGCAAGGCTTTAAGCTCAGCATGGCAGTGTGGAAGGAGATTTGCCATTCTGGCTCACCCAGGGAATGCAGGAATGGAGGTGGAGAGACCCTGGTGCCTGCAGGGGATGTCCCCAGCCTTGCTGTGCCTCGGCTGCCCTCCCACACGGGCGGTGTCCCCTCCACAGCAGGGCTGTGCTGTGCACGCTGTCCCCAGCTCTGGCTTTGTCTCCTCCAGGGAACTGATGGAGCCTCAATCCGAACATGGGAGCAGCTCCCACTTCCTGTGGCCTCCTGCTTGAAACTAGGTTTTACTTTACTTCCTTGGCCGGGGAGTCACCATCCTCTTCTTTCCCTCTCATTGCTCAGAGATTGCTGAGCAGCACAGAAATATTGGCATTTCATCTTTTCTTTTCAAAATCTTTGGGAAAGCATCTATAGAAGGGCTTGCTATTCCTCTTTTTTTTTTAATTTTTTTTTTCCCCTGAGAGGTGAAGGAGAAAATGAATTAGAGGCAAAGAAAAAGGAGCAGGTGACAAATGGCAAGAACAGGGCTGGAATTTCAAGATCAAATCCATCAAATCCTGTCTCTGAGCGTGTCTGGGGCCAGCCGGCTGTGCTGGACTGGGATAACTGGGGAGGCATGTGCTGGGGTGACTGGGGCAGGAAAGCAGGGCTGCTGGGAGAAGGGAATGGGGCTGGGTTGTCCCATCTCCCTCACAGGGAAGAGGGGGAGCCGAGGTAATGTGGCGGCAGCTACTGGAAGTTTTGCTTTCGGAAGTTAAGTGTGGCGGTGGCCTTTGTGTAAAGTGGGGGGACTAAAATGATTTTAAACGAATTTTCCTGCTGGTCTAAGGGGTTGAGGAACAGCTGAGGGGTTGGTTCCCTGTGCCAGCTTGTGACCTTGATGGAGAAGCCCAAACGTGGTGACTGTGCCCACACACGTGACCCAGAGCTCAGGAGGGGTGAGGACGGCGGGTCGGGGAGAAACTGGCGCTGGCTGTTAAAATCAGGATTAAAAAAGGCTTTTTATATTAAAGCCTAGCTGGTGCCTCAAGTCTTGAGCCCAAAAGCCATTGCAGAAATTCCTATTAACCCCACATGGGTGTGAATCAGACCTCTTAAAAGGGAAGCTTATTAGGCAATTAATAGAAACCTGCCCCTTCCGTGCCCTCCGTCCCACCCCAGCCCATTCCTGCTGGTCTGGGTCAGCATCTGGCTCTTCCCCTGGCCCTGGGGCTCTGCACTTTCCAAAACCTTCCAGGAGCCCTAGGATCCTTCCAGAGACTGAGTTTGTTTTTTGTCCCTTTTCATCCTCCTCTTGAAAGCAAAGCCAGTGGAGATGAATTGGCAGGGTGCGACCCCTTTTCCCACTTTCCTCCTGGGCAAAGTGGAAGGGCAAGAAAAACGCAGAGGTTCACAGCTGTGAGCGAGGTGCTGGGACAAGGGTTCCTCAATGGGATGCAAAAGTACCCCCCTAAAACAGCCAGACCTAAAAAAAAAATATATATATATATATAATACAATCCGGTCAGGAAGAGAGCAACAGCAAAAAAAAAAAAAACCCTCCTGAGGTCAATCAAAGTTCAACGCTTGGAGAAAGAAGAAAATCTGTGTATGTGTGAGAAAGAGGGAGAAGTAGCTGTGATTGAGAGAAAGGAGGCAAAGGGAGACAAGATAAATTCTGATTATCTGGTGGAATCAAGACACTTAACTGCCCTGTCTGATTCCTGAGAGGAAACAAATGGAGCCTATAACTTTGTACTGCAGAAAGATAATTTGTCCCTGTTTCCTCAGCCCTTGCTGGAGCCAGGTCGGTGCTTGGGCTGGAGGAGGCTCGAGCAGCATCTCCAGCACGACCCTGGGGAGAGATGGAAGGTGTTTGTCTTGGTGAGAGCCCTGAGAGGGGCTTCTGAGAGATGTGCTGCAGCCCTGGCTCTGCGTGCCCTGTCCAGGCAGGACCCTCTGCTCCCTGAGGATGGGGGAAAAAGTAGGATAAAGTCAATAAATGCGATAAATCGGTGCTAAAGAAATCGGTGGAGGGTAACTTGAACAGGTTTTGTTGTGGTGGTGGTGGTGAAAGTGGTGAGGCTTTAATACCACACTCCCAAACTTAGCGTTCCCTTAGGGTAAAACTTGGAAAAAACTTGGAGCAAAGCAATTGGGAAGTCTCATTTCTCATTTCTGGCCTATGTTTCTTCATCTCTTCTATTTAATTTGTTATATTTGTTAATAATGTTATTTTTCATCTGTATTTTATACATTTGTAATACTCTTTTTTTTTGAACGAGGTGCTCTGAAAGTAGGACAGTGATTACTGCCTGACAGGGAGATAAGGGAAAGGGTGGAGGAGCTCTTATGTTTTGGGAGGGTTTATTTGAGATGGAATTTTTCTCTGCTCTCACTGCTTCTGAGCTGTCCCTGTCTCAGCTCTAATGAAGATTCTTGTTTCTAACAAATCAAAGCCCAGAGAAGCTGAGGAACCTGTGCTTTGCTCCTTTCAGAGCCGAGGGTGGTTGAGCTCAGAGTGCTGTTTTCCATGGATCCTGCTCCAAAGACTGACAGGAGCAAGGCATGGAGGGGTGATGATGTGCTCTGCCCAGAAATGCCTCGCCTCCTTCTCCCGGTTGTCCTGAATTTAGGAACTCAATTCCCTGACAGTTGGAGGTAGTTGCAGTGCAAAGAGAGAAGAGTCAAATGCTAAATGCTTGTTTGTTTATTTATTTATTGGTACATCTGGGTCCGCAACACACAAACCATGAGTATGTTTGAAACTGGGTGGCACATGGTTTTCCGATTCAAGCAGGAATGTTAACATCCTTCCCCTTCCAAAGATGCAACCAAGACCTTTTGGAGTTTGAAGTATTTGCTGTTCTGGAGGGAGATGATGGCCTGTTGATTTAGGTTTTTTGAATGGGGGGTAAAGGGTGGAAGCCTGTTCTCCTGTTAACCTGGGCAGGATAGAGAGGCATGATCCTGGATTTATTTTGTCCTAGTTACTGGATTTCCCTGCCATGGAGGCTGAGTGTCCTCTTTTGTCCTTGGGGCAGAGAAAGCTTTGCTAAGGATGGTTTTGAACATCCTCCAGCATAAAATCAAGCTGCTACCTTGTTTTATATCAGGGCTGCAAGGTTTGAGAGAGTGTAGGGACTTCAAGTCCATGGGGTTGGCTGCATTGAAGAGGTGAGAACATTGTAGATGAACACTCTGATCACAGGATGGGATAAAGCCACATTTTTTTGTCTTTATCCAAAATGCCTTTGGTTGTGACCCATCACTCACTTGCACCTGTTGGTAGAAGGAATGTTTTTTTCCCCCCAGTGGTTAATTCTAGCTGCTCCTTTTAAAACAACTGCTGTTCCTCCTCCAAACAGGAATTTGTCCAGGTTTGGGCACTGAGCCTCGCTGCGCTGTCGTGCTTGTTGCTCAGTATCACATTTTGTCCTCTCCGTGGATGTGCTGGAGATGGCCTGAGTCATCTCACACTTCTTAGTCACAGATGAGGCAGTTCAAGCTTTTAAAGCCTTTTTTTAAAAGGAAAAGCATTTTTGCCTGCTCTTGAAATTTTTTGGTTTCCTCTTGCGTCCAGTCCTGGAGGTGATGCAGCCAGGCAAGCAGCTTGTAGATTTGCAGCTGTGGCAGAAGCAGCTTTAAAAGCTACTCCTGACTTCCCCAAGAGCACTGTGGCTGTCCAGGCAGGGCGTGGAATGGCTCCTTGCATGCTTGGACCCCCATTCCTGCCAGCAGGGCTGACTTTGGGATGTTCTCCTCTGCAGCTGTGGCCCTCCAGCATTTTGAGGGTGTTTGGAGCAAGGTCAAAAAAGAAACTTTTCCCCAAAGAGCCCAAATTCCCAAGGGATTCACCTGGCTGCTGGGTGCTCCCTGTTATGTGCCATGCTTGTACCCAGGCTTGTACCAACAGCAATTTGACATGGCACTGTTGTGTCCTCAGTGAGGTTGGTGGCCTTGGGACCTGCCAGGCCAGCTGGGTCCTCACTCCAAGTGTGCTTCACCGACGTCCTGGGGCACTACAGTTTTAATCACAAAGTCACTCGGGGCAAAGGCAAACGCCTTACAGAAGTCTATTATTTCTTCTTTATCTGCCAAAGTTGTAATCTCATCAAAGAATAAAATCAGGTTTGTTTGACAAGCTCTATTTTCCATAAAATCGTGTTGACTGGCATTTATTATGTTCCTATCATTTAATTCTTTATTAATGGAATCTCATATCGGCTTTTTCCATTATTTCCGCCGTGATTGATGTCGCACCAATAGACTGGGAGTCGCCCACCTTGCTCTCCTCTCCAAACTCTGCTGCTGCTTTTGCCCTCTGGTCTGCTGGAGCTTCCCTCACCTTCCCAGGGGGATGAAATTTGGGCCTCCGTTCTCCCTGGCCCGGAGATCTTGGGCCATGGAGTGCTCCGGTGCTGCCCAAGGTGGCTCACACAGACTGTCCCCCCAGCCACCCTCAAATCCACGTGGCCAAGGAGAAACCTCCTCCTTATCCCCCCATCCTCAAGGCCAGGCAGCCTAGGGAATCTCCCATCTTTATCTCCATCCAGCAGCTTTTTTCCTCCTGTTTTCTCCGCCGTCCTGCTTGAAGAGCAGCTGGGTGGGAGAAGGGGCAGGCAGCCATGGCCAGCCAGCCATGGCAGGCTGTGAGAGTGCACAGAGGGGCCCAGAATGATCTGGGGAGGTTCTTGTGGGACTGAAGTGAGGCTCAGGGGTGGTGGCTGTCCCCTGATTTTGGTGCTGCAGCTGCTGGGGGTGGCAGGAAGGGTGTGAGGGAGGCTGGTCAGCCCTTACCCAGGGGAGCGTCTCTAGTGCCAGTGCTGAGCCAGGCTGACTTTCTCTTTGGGTAAAGGCAAGGAAGGAGAGGATCTGCGGTTCAGTCCATCTGTCCCGGACAGAACAGTCAGACCAGGCACAGCCTGACTCCCCCTGAGGCACTGGAGCACCATGGGCACAATTCCAGGTCTTCCACAGGCCTCTGTTCTCCGACAAGCTGGATGTTGTCAGCCTTTCTTCTTCTCTGCCTCATTTTGCTCAGGGTTTCTCTCCTCTCTGTGTCTCACAGGTTCCTCAGTGACTCAGCTGCTGGCCCGGGACCTGGACAATGACCCGCTGGTGTTCGGGGTGGTCGGGGAGGAGGCCAGCCGGTTCTTTGCCGTGGAGAGCGTCACCGGCGTCGTGTGGCTCAGGCAGCCCCTGGACAGAGAGGTAAAGCTGGGGAAAAGCCACCTCTGCTCAGAGAAGTGGTGGCCCTCCATCCTCTGTGACAGCTGAGATGGGTGTTGCTCCCTGGTGGGGTTGGGAATCTGGGTGTGTCCACGTTCCCTGGACACCCTGTCACTGTTCAGTGGGGACATGGGCAATGAACAGCCCTGGTTTGGTCCGACTCGTTGGGTTTCCTGGATGTTAGAATAACATCTGTGGGTCTGGAGGTAAAGGAATTGGTAAGTGGGGATGATCTACCAAGGAGCCGGGCTGCTCACACAGTCAGGGAAATATTCAGGCTTCCTCTTTAAATCTCTATGCCAATTAAATCCTTTACTATTTAGAACAGCGTGTCAAGAGATGTGAGGTATCCCTGCTTATTCAATCTCATCAAGACTTTTCATCCTCTTGTGGATTCAGGCTGCTGGATGCTAAATTTGGCAGAATTCTTGCCTCAAAGCTGTTTCACCACTCCTATTTTCAATGGCAGCTTTGGTGTGCAAGGCTGGAATCCCATCCAGGTGCCTGCTTTGCTAAAACCTTGGCCCTTTCTGCGTTCCTGGAGCAAGGAGGAAGGGATAGCAGGAAGACTGGGAAAATGCCATGTGATTTGGGCGACCTGCTTAATTTCCCCCGCGCTTCTGCTGCCTGTATTTAGTGCTGCCTTGGCCAGCAGCAGCGCTGGGAAGATCAAACCCATTAACACACCTCCGGCGCTGGCGTTCCCTGCCGGAGCCAGCCGGGCATTGGGATGCGGAGGAGCAGGGTGGTGGATGCTGCTCAGGCTGGGGCTGGGGGGAAGGCCAAACCCAATTTCACAGTGTTAAGAGCGAGACTTTGGGAAAATAAAGTGCTTTTCTTCACCCCTCTCCCCTCCGCCTCCCCGTGCCAACAGCTGCTGGCGTGAGTCATAAATCTTCCCTCATCCAAATGCCTCCTGCTTCCCGATACTTCCCATGCTAGCCTCAAGCCCAGGAAGGTGATCAATAGATTCTAGGTGCCTTGTGGTGTGGAGGGAGGGAAGGGAAGGAGCTGGGCAGAGCTTGGATGCGTGGATGGGCTCAGCTGATCCCAGGGGCTCCAAGTTAGCCGCGCATGGGGGACAGTGAAGGCAGGCCAGTGCTGGGAATGGATATGGGAAAGGATGTCAGAGAGGCATAAATGACAGTTTGTGGTGGAGGAAGCAGTCAGAGGGAAAGGGATGGAGACGGGCAAGGGGTAGGGAGCAGAGAACTCTGGTCAGGATGCACGTGTTCAAAAAGTCAGGGGAGAGAAAGGCGCTCAGGAGAAGTGGTGGGAAGGGAAAAGGAAGAGGTGAGTTCTTGTACAGTGGAGGAGAAAGAAGGGAGAAGGAGTCGTAGTAAGGTAAATGATGCAGGAGAAGATGAAATAGAGAAAAAGAGAAAGGAGCAAATGTATGGAGGCAAAATGAATTTTAAAAGATTTTTCTTTTTTTACTCCTATGAAGATTAGAAGGAGAGCGGATTTTTAAGAAAGTGGAGGACCCTGAGGGTAAAGAATTGTGTTAAAATAATTTTAGAGACAGCAGTCGGTATGTGGAAGCTTTCTCTGATTATTTTATTGAGTTTTTAAAATTTAAATGCTCAACAGGTTGCTTCTTATCTCCTGTTTTTCCTTTCTTCCCTATCGCGTTGTCCCTCATGGACAAGTAGGGGGAAAAGAGGGCTGAAGGGCACTGATGCAGTGGGGTGGGGTGGCACAGGGAGCAGAGTATCTCCCCTCCCTCGGGGATTTCAGCTCTTCCTTCTGCCTAGAGCATTGCCCCCAGACAGGTGTTAGGAAGGGCGTTGTACTTCCCGGCTTTTTGGATGGAAATGTGGGAGCAGGAGGGGGCACACACAGTGAGGGGCTGTTCCCCAAACCCTTCTCCAAGATGAGCTTCGGTGCAAGCAGAGCTCCTGCTCTGGGCACTGCTGGCTGCTGCCTGTCCCTGAGCCCATCTCATTAGGAATAAATCAACCAGAGCTGCAGCACGGGGAGCCATCTCAGGCTGGCTTTTCCAGCCTTTCCTGCGTGATGTTTTGGAAACATCGAGTTGCTGTGCTCCAGCAGCTGAGACAGGGCAAGGACACCAGAGGTGGGAAGGGGTTGCCAGGACTGGAGGGGAACAAAAAGCAGCAGCTGGTGGGCAAGTACCAGATAGATGTGGTGGCCCAAGTTCTGCTGTCCATCTTTACACAGTTCTTTGGTAAAATAGGAGCAAAAACGATTGCTGGTGGGAAGAAAAGGGTCAGGAAGAGAAGGCCTGCCTCCACTGGCAATATCCCCCCGCGCTGACCCCAGAAAAATTCTCTCTTTCCCACTTGTTGCTCACCCCAGCATCAGTGGCTTGACTAGATCCCTACTGCAAACCGTTGATTTAGTTAAAGCAGTAAGGAGCAGAGAGAACCGTGTGGGTATTCTCATGGAATTTCAGCCAGTTCTCACTACACAGGCTTGTCCCAGGATTCCCAGCCGTGTGATAGGTGTGTTGGGAAAGCAGGACTTAGAGGTCCTCACTGAGACTGTGTTGCGTTGCCACGAGTCATAAATCTTCCTGTGCTTTAAGTGCTCAGTTGCCAATCAGGGAGTCCCTTGGTCCTGCATCCTCCTGCCCCGGGGCAGGGCATCTCCTGTGCCTGTGGAATACACGGGAGCCCCTCTGGCATTCAGGTTGCCCAGGGTTTTCTGCCCACTGCAGGTAAATGGCACTCAAGCACCTCTCCTCTCCTGGAAGTTCCTGAAAGCATTTTGCGTGTAATAACATTGGCTAAAAGTCCCCAGCCTGCCATCTGCAGATAAAAGCCACAGTATCTTTAATTATAGGGGTTTTTTTTTTTCTTCTTCTCTTTCCCTTTCAGACTAAGTCGGAATTCACGGTTGAATTTTCTGTCAGTGACAGCCAAGGGGTGAGTGTGACTTCTCATTTCATGCTCTGCGGCACGGGCGGAGGGGAGCAGGGGGTGTGGGTGACAGCTACACCAGGGGAGAGAGAGGGGTCACCCCGTAGCCCAAACCCCAAAACACGGCCTCAGGCTGGCTGTAGGCTCTAAATGCATGCCTAAAGCTGACACCCTGCTGTTGTCCTTGGCTCCACAGGTGATCAAAGGGACAGTCAACATCCAGGTTGGGGATGTGAACGACAACGCCCCTCAGTTCCACAACCAGCCCTACAGCGTCCGCATCCCGGAGGTAGGGAGCAGCTCTGCCTGGCTTCTGCCTCTTCCCTCAGTGGCCACTCGTGCTCTCTGGTTGCCACCACGGTGCTGGCCACCAATGTACAGGGCTGTCCTCTTGCCCTGGACCCTCACGAGGTTGCGGGAGGATGAAACCTCTGGAGGTTACTGCCTGAAAATGAAAGCAAAGTGTTCGGGGTGTCGGGGGAGGGAGGTGGAAGAGGAGATGTGGCACTTGGGTGACATCTTTCCCATGACGAATGGGAGGTTTGCAAATGAGTGTAAATGAGGATCTGTGTCTTGTTCTCTTCCTTGGAGCTGGGGGCATGCACAGCTCTTGTCACAGAGGTGACCTGAGGCAGGGCCAAATATTTCCCCAAATGCCTGAATTCTGGCAGAGTGCTGCCCAAAGGCTTGTGCCCTGGCTGGTGATTTCCTTTAACAGCTCCATAGCAGGACTCATCCCATAATGTCCCTGGAATAAAAGAGGTGGGAAGGGGCCACAGGAGGTCATCTGGCTCAAGCTCCCACAAATCCAGCGAGACTTTTCATGTTAGGTCAGATTGCTCAGGGCTTTGTCCAGCCAAGCGCTGAATATCCCCAAGGACAGAGTTTCCACAACCTTCTGCAGCTCTCTGTGCTGGCCACTGCAAGGGAGGTGACATCTACTCATCCATCAGGGACAGCTTCTGCACCCGCAGCCTGGCTTGGCAGGGAATTTACAGGTCTGATGTGAATTTAGGCTTTAGAGCCGTGGCTTCTGGTGCCAGGCTGAGAAGGTGAGGATATTCCATTTGCAACAGAGGGTTAGTAGAGCATTTGACATCCTCCGGTGGGGGAAACCTCTTTTTGCACCACAGTGCCTGGGCAGTTCTCCTCAGGCTGTTCCTCGGGGTGTGGCTGAGGTCCCGTGTGCTTCGTGTGTGTGAAATGAAGCATCTTTGGTAACTGAGAGGTGCAAACGATTGTGTTACCAGGGTGTATTTAATATTCCTCCTGCTGCTGCTGCCCTGCCGTGCTGGGCTTTGATCCCTCCCCGTCCCTCTGCTGGAGGATGAGGTTTCTTCATTAGAGCTGCTTGTGATGTATGAGCCGGGAGCTGGGGTCTCATCTTTGCACCAAGTCATCTGAAACCTCCCCGTGAGCGTGGCGCTGGGTCATTCCTGCTGCTCTTCAGGGCACCAGGGGTGGAGAAATGGCTTGGCAAAACCCACACCAGCTGCCCCCTCTCCCGCCTTTGCTGGGGCCTCTGGAGCTGGTGGGTGGCCGCCATGCCCTGCTGCTGCTCCTCCCGGCCGTGCTCTGCCTGCAGAGGTCTGCAAAGCAGAAGGAATGGCAGTGGGATGGGAGGAGAACAGCCTCCTCTCCCCTGCCCTCAGATTTGCCTCTGGTTTTGTGTTGGAATTCTGGAAACTGAGAATTTGGGGTTTTGGTGTATGTAGTAATGTGTGTGGGGCGGGATGGAGGATTTTAGGCATTGTCTAAGTCCTTC
>VZDJ01000146.1:2050244-2089100 GCA_008694505.1 Cyanoderma ruficeps | reverse complement strand
TTCTTCACCTTCTTCTTCACCTTCTTCTTCCTTCCTCTTCATGGGTTTGGGTGGTTTTCTGTAACTGGGTGAAAAAGGTCAGCATTCCAGGCCTTGGGTGGTCATTATTGGGTCAGAAATATAAGTAATAGAGGTGTCACCTCATTATTGGTTATTATCGCTTAAATAACCCTGGGAAGTGTTTGAGGTGCTCCATTTTACCTCGTTTCTCTAACTTGCTAGTTAGAGCTCACCACTGGTGAGTCTGTAAATAGGTAAAAAACAATAAACGTCCAAGTCCGAACTCGAAACCTGCATTTCCCTTGTATTAATCCCGACCTTGGCAAGGAAAAAAAGAAGCCAGAACCGTCACAGCTTTGCTGTTACCTGCCCTTCATGTGAAGGGATGGAAGTGGGTTTCTGTGACTCCCCTGGGAATCAGGGCTGTGTTAAGCACCAGGTTTTTATGTACCTGGAGTATCTGTGCCACGTCTCTTCTTGCTGATGGCTGCTGTCCTGAGAGCCAGTATTGCAAATCTTGAGTTTTCCCCGTTTCCTGTATGAACCTGTGCCCAGGCTGGGGAGCAGGGAGGGCAAAGGTCCTGGTTTGGAATCATAGAACCTTAGAGTCACAGAGGGGTCTGGATTGTAAGGGACCTTAAAGCTTCTCTAGTTCAGCTGCTGCCATGGCCAGGGACACCTTCCACTGGTTGCTCCAACCTGGCTTTGGACACTTCCAGGGGTGGGGCGGCCACAGCTTCTCTGGGCACCCTGTGCCAGGGCCTCCCCACCCTCACAGGGAAGAATTTCTTCCCAGTATCTAATTTAAACCTCCTCTCTTGCAGCTGAATGCCATTCCCCTGTGTCCTATCACTCCATGCCCTCACAGGTAGAAAATTCGGGCTGGCTGAGGAAAGGGATCTGCAGGCAGGCGATCGGGGCAAAAAAAAAATACACAAAAGAAGAAGAGGCTGAACCTTCGAGCCCCTCTGTGCCGTATCACACTGCTGTGCACGTGAGCTGTGGTTTGGAGGACTCGCAGGGCTGCCTGGCCGCTTGGGGTGCAGCAAGCCCAGAGTTACCCCTGCAGCCACCGAGCACCTGGCCGGGGGAGCTGTGCTCTCCTGGAGGTTGGCCCAAGCTAATTACAAGGCAGAGCGTGCCAGCTTCCAGTTTCTCCCCGTGATCTTTAACCAAGGGCACCGAGCAGAGGTAATGAGCCACAAATGCCTTGCTCCGCCAGCATCCTGGAGGCACTCCTGTTCTTTTGCCAGGGAGAGAGGAGCCTTGCTTTGCCAGGCGCTGTGGGAGCAGGGGATGGGGTCCCACCACCTCAAGAGGACCCTCCAAGGGCTGCAGGATGTGGGAGGTGTCAGCAGTCAACTTTTTCTCTGCGTGGTGGCACGGCTCTATGAGAGCAGATGGGCACTTGGGTTCGAGACCTGTGCTGAGCCATGAGTTTTCTTTGTTGCTTGTCCGTGAAGCTGGAGGTGGTGTGGCATGGAAAAGTGGCGGGGGACGTGTGGGGAACAGCTGAGGCTGGGGAACCAGCCATGGTGAGGGCTGACAGGTCACCCCATGCTCCAGATAGCTTGAGGGTGAGCAGCGGGGGCACAGGTACCAAAATCCACCTCAGAGGGCACCCGGCCCAAATCAAAGGGCCTGTGGATAATGAATGGAGAGGGCTGGAGCTTGAAGAAAGAGAAGAGGCCAGTGTGGTTTTCAATAGACTGGCTCTGTGCAGATTTGGCAGCTAATGAGGGTTTTTCTCTTTTTAATTTTGAGATAAATGGATGTATCGATTTGCAGTTGTCGTAGCTAATGGAGCAGCAACCGAAAGGCTATTTAAACCTCGCTGCTATTGTGTGCCACTCGGAAAGTCAAAAGAAGAGTGTGCATAAATAAATGGAACATGAAGTAAACTGACCTTTAAAAACAATACTGCCTCTAAATACCCATCCTGGTGTTTTACGTGGTCACTTGGTGCGAGAATGGGAATTCATTCGGGCACGGGCTGCGGATTGCGATCGCTCTGCGGTGTGGGGAGGGATGGAGAGGACGCACCACAGCAGCTCCCAGTGCCCACACGGGAACTGCTGGAGTGGCACCGATCCTCTGTGCTTGCTGTGTGCTAATCTGGTCCCTGGAATAGCCGCCGGGGGGCCGGCGGAGGGACATTGCTCCAGCGTAATCGTCCGTCCCGTCTGGGCAAGGGCGGCCCGTGCTCTGCTTGTCAAAAGGCAGCCAGGCGGGGCGGGCGCTCTCAAGTCTGCAAAGGAAAGGGGAATCCTGCTAGAATTGGCAACTTAATTCACCAAGCTGGCCTCGACAGAGCTCATTAAGTTCCCGTGTATTCATTTCAGGCTAATGGCTGTCATGCTGGCTGCTGTTTGATTTGCTGTAATAGACTTTTATGGCTTTCCAGTTTGCGAGGACGTGCGTGCCCGTGGCTGTGCCCCGTGGCGCTGCTGTAGTACATTAGTTAGCTGCTCATGTGCTTGCTACTCTGACCTTCAGGGTTTGTTCTCCTCTCGGATGCATCCCCTGCACTTCATCTCCTGCTCACAGCCTCTTTCCTACCCCCCTCACCCAACCCCAAGGCACCACGTTTCCGGGAGTCTCCGGGTTTTGGCTTTTAAACAAGGAGAGATCTATTGCCAAGCCTGTGCGGCAGGCTGTGGTGGCCATGCCTCAGTTTCTGGCAAGTCCAGTCTGCTTTATCTAACGTTTTTTTTCCGTTTGGCTGGATCTGTAGGGAACTCGGAGTTCTTGGATTGTCGCGGTTCACTGCTTTTAGGTGAAACAAGCACACGGAGGGGAGCCAAGCCCCTGTTTGTGGTGCCTGGTGTGATGGGTCAGGGTGGACTGTTCCCCCTGGGTGCCTGCTGGGCTTTCTGTCCCAGTCCCAAGCAGGAAAACTCCTGGTGCTTCCACACAATTTTCCACTTGCCTTTAACTCCTGGGGCAGTGGTGGGGTCACCGTCCCTGGAGAGGATGTGGCACTGGGGACATGGGTTAGTGGTGGCCTTGGCAGTGCTGGGGGAATGGCTGGACTCGATCCTAGAGGGCTTTTCCAGCCTAAGTTGTACTATGAGGTAAACTAACTTCAAGTCCAGTACCTCCTTGGGAAAAGCTGCTTTCTCCTATAAGCCCCCAACATCTGAGCTTGCCGATGAAGTTCAAGCCATCCGTGGCCTTGGAGCATCAGCAGTTCTGACATGCTGGCAGAAATGTCATTTAATTGTTGGTTTCTATGCTGAATGTTCCTTCGGGAGGTTTCCATCGGAGTTTTCTCTCCTTTTGTGCTCTCCCCCACCTCATTCCTCCTGTTACATGTATAACACACTGAGGGATTTATGAAGTGACGTGTGTTACATCTTGAGGTTACACATCCCCATGGCTGGAAGTGTTCAGGGACAGGGTTGGATGGGGCTCTGGGCAACCTGGTCTGGTGGAAGGTGTCTGTGGCAGGGGGTTGGAACTGGATGGTCTTTAAGGTACCTTCCAACCCAAACCATTCCATGATCCTGTGATCTTCCAGCAAAAAGCACGGCACTGGGCCAGAGATTGCAATTCAGCACTTCAGTCATTCATGAAACCACAGCTGCACCACAGGAGAAGTACCTGTAACTTCACAATGACGCAGGAATTAGAGCTCCGCTTTCAAAATGGTAACCACAGCCCTCTGCCCTGGGAATGTGCTCATCTCGTCCTGAATTCAAGCAAGCAGGGCTGTGGGAAAGGAGTTTAAAAATGGAAAGTTTCTGGTCTGCACACAGCAGTGTTGAGGTGGCCACGGTGCAGCTCGCAGGTGTCTTATCTCCTGAGCTTAGCCCTGATTTGCCAATTTATTTTAATTGGGCGACAGGCGGGCACTCGCCATCAGCAGCAGTCCCTTCTGCTCGGGGAGCAGCCTTTGGGACTGAGCCTTCACAAGCTGCTGGGCACCATTTCCATCCTTAATATGGGGGTGTAGCTGAAATCGTGGCTTTTATGATGCCTTTTTCTTAATTGTGCAGAGAAGTATTTGGCGGGGAAGGAGGAGAGGAAGGAGGGGAGCATCACAGCCCCATCCCATCCCACAGCCTGGAACCAGACCGTGCTACTCAGTGAGCAGGGGCAGGGAGGAGCAGAGAAAGGCTCAAAAGCCCTTGCTGTAATTAAAATTATTATTTTGCTTTAAGGGTAATAATGTCAGTAATTACATCAGTTTCCCTGCCATCCTGCCCGAGAGTCTTCGGGGGCTCGTATAATTCTATTGCCATGGCTGGAGGCCTGATGCTGCGCATACGAAGCAGCTGCCACGAGCTGAGCTCCCCCTCAGCTGCCTTAGCCAGTCCCTTGCACGCTCCCAGACACCTTCTGGGGCTTTTTTTCCTCCCCTCCTTTAAGTAAAGAGCCTTTACAGTCGACGTGATAACAGAGCTGATAAGGAAGATGTTCCGACCACATTGCAAAAATGGTCTGTAATCATTGCTGGCTGCTTTCTTTCCTCGTTTCTTTTTTTTTTCCTTCACTCATTGTTTTCCTTCTCTCCTTATCCTTATGTTTCCATGTGGATTTTAGAAATAATTTACGGTTAATAACTTATCCCCCAAATCCAGTCATCCCTTCCTTCTGCTACCTTTGAGCGTGCAAAATTTGCGTCTTGAACTTCTCCCCAGAAAATCAGAAGCAGTTTTAAAAAAATAGTTATTTATTTATTTATTTACTTATTGACTTATTGACTTATTTGCTTATTTATTTATTTATTGTGGGTTTTTTTGTTTTTTGTTTTTAAAACTTCTTGGAAAGGCAGCAAGTGTTTAGCGAGTTGTTGAAGCTGTGTTCGTTGAGCACTTTTGGACAGGAAAGCTGGTCCTCCTTCCTGGGTAGATCAAGCACTTCCATCTCCCCTCCATCCTGGCATCCCATTGGCATGCCCAGTGCCTGTGGGATGAAAATAGGAAGTGGGGATTTGCCTGGTGTTTGCTGCAGCAAGAGGGTCTCTGTTGCACAGGTGATAATCTGCAGCAGGTGAAACACTTCCCAGACTTCCTGGACATCCTCAGTTTTAATTGTCTTTATTGTTGCTTTCCACATGCAAGCAAAACGTAAATGGGCTGGAAGTGCAGGCCCTGTCCTGGGCTTTCCTTCTGGCTTTGGGATGCTGGCGGTGTCTTCAGGCAAGAGCTTGGAAGCACAGCAGGCACCAGCTGTCATCTTCTCCCTGCTTTTTTTCCACCAGGACTGGAGAAAAGAATTGAAATGAGACACAGACTGCAGTGCACAGAGTAAAACATGGGGTTTGAAGGGGTCTACACAGCTGACATTGTAGATGTCAGAATCCTAGAATGGTTTGGGTTGGAAGGGATATTTAAAGGTCATTTAGTCCATCTCCCTGTCATGAGCATGGGCAGTTTCCACTATCCCAGGTTGCTCCAAGCCTTGTCCAGCCTGGCCTTGAACACTTACAGGGATGGGGCAGCCCAGCTTTCCTGGGCAGCCTGTGCCAGGGCCTCCCCACCCTCATTTTAAGTGGCTTTTTCCTTTGAAGGTGTCACCAAGCAGGCGCTCAGACCTGGAACATCCTTCACTCCAAAGGTCATCCGCGTGCAGGTTTTTGTTGTTACTGCTGGCGTGTTTGCTGTGACGCCCGAGGGTCTGAGTGACGTCCTGGGGAGACAGAAAATGTCCCCTGTCCCTTGTCTGGATTCACCAGTGAGCAGGAGACCTTGGTCCTTTAATACACGTGACCGAGGAGGGAAATGAGAGATGCAACAGAAACTACTGGGGCGGAAAACTCCAAATGGCGTGGAAGTAATGTGTAAAGTGTCCTGGAGATAACAGTCATTTCCACCAGGCAAAACTTGGGCTCTTTCTGGAAGGGTACTGCAGCAAAGGAAGGGGGGAGAGGAGGGGGTGCAGCCTGAAAATTAGAAATAGTTGTGCTGTTGTGGCCAGTGCAGTGCTGGGCAGGACGAGGGGGAACGGGGTAAACAGCAGGTTTTGACCAGAAAGGGGAGTCAGTGTGGGGAAGCAAGGAATTTGGTGCCTCCACGGAGGAGCTGTCATGCTGGGAAATTAGGAAATTATCTTGAGGGAGAGGAAGGGAAAGAGTACAGCAACATTCTCTGAGTGCGGAGAACACAGGCAAAGAGGGGGAAGGTAACTTGGGCAAATCAGTAATCGTTCCTCATGGAAGAAACGGGGAAAAGGAAAAACATCTGAGCTCCTTCATACAGGTGCTGAGGGCACGGATCTGCTGATTTCAGAGCTCTGGTGGGTCTGTCCAGTGTCATCCTTGGAGTCAGGACAGTGTCTGAGCTTAAAATGTCTGATGCCAGGTGCTGGTGGCTCCTCAGGACCCTGCTGGCAGTGGGTTGCCCAGACCAGGCACACATTCCCCTGGAGCAGAAGCAGTGCCTTTTGGTTCCACAGCGCTTCCTGCTGCAGGAGCAGCTCAGGCCTGGGCTGGAAGGGCTCTTTTCCAGGGGACATTCCAGCCCGGCCCTTCCAGTGTAATTACACTTACACATCTGGGCAGCAGATGGCTTCAAGGTCTCCTCCCTGTCCCCGGCAGGAGGAAGGGCTCTGTGCTGCCGGGAACAGAGGGCTGAATGTGACCTGCTGGTCACAAAACTAACAGATCTGTTTTATCTCCCTTTCCTCTGGTGACCATCTTCTCCCAGAAGCCTGGCATGTAACTTGTTATCTCCAGCAAAAGCTGCATCCTCTCCCCTCACATCCCTGTTTTGTTTCCCTCCCTGTCCACACCTCACCTTTGGAGTCACCAGCAGGACTGTGCCTGGATGTAGGAATGGTTTTTAACTCCTTCAGGTGGTGAGTGGCAACTGCTCCCGTCGCTGAAAATACATTTAACGTTTGTTACTCACATAATCATGCAGCTTGTGGGTTTAGGCTCCTTTTTTAGTCACAGCACCTAAATTAAGGGCTGATTAAGGTCCTGCTGAAAGGCTCTGTGTGAGGGACGCTGGAATTTTAGGGTCCAGGCCCTTTTCCACCTGCAGTCACCACGATCAGCAGCAGATCCGTGAGGTGGGCACACATTACCATCCTCACTGGGGAATGTGAAGCTGCAGCTGGAACAAGAAGCACTTTCTTTGATAAAAACACCATTTTTAATTAAGATGGAAATATTTAGGGAAAATGTTGCCATTTTGACAGCAAAGCTGGGGAGAAATAGCATTTCAAAAGAGCCATAAAAATCGCTCTTGCAATAGATTCATTCCAATTTCTTCTTGAGAATTGCATTTTGTGTTTTATTAGTTTGTAATGTGTCAGTGACAGTCATGTATAATAAGCTTTCTACTGCTGGTCAAACTTTGTGGTAAAATAATAGACTAAATCAGCCTCTCTGTAAGTTTTTTAAATATTTATGTGTGAACTGAACTGTATGTATCAGTTTCAAACTGTTTTCATTACAAATGGAGGGAATTTGATCTAAGTAGGAGTTTCAATCAAAATTAGGGGCCATTACTTAATTTCAACCATTAATTGCTGTGGGAACTTAAAATGTGGGTGATTTATTTTGGTAGTGCAAATAATAGAGAGGGAGTGCAGGGAAGGTGAATAGGGGGTTCAAGGCAATTTTGGTCCAAGGAGGAAGAAAATGGGGAGCTTTTAGTTTGGGAGATTTGCTTTGCGGGAGATTTGTGAAACATATTTATTTGTTTTTCTGAGACAGGATGCAAACACGGCGTGGGTGAACAAGGAGAGGTGGTCATGGCTGTCCCTTTGCGTGGGATGATGGTTGCTTGTCCCTCTTTTTCCAGGAGACTGAGCTCATTCTGTGTGGCCAAGGGGTTTTTGCTGGGGTGCCAGGGAGGTGTGTTTGGCTGCAGCTCTGAGCTCAGGTTATACCACCAACCTCCTTGTTTTTCAGACCTTGCCGTGGCTTTCGTCGTGGCGATACGTTACTGCCTTAGGCTTGTCCTGCAATTGTAACTCAAACTGGAAAGGGTAGTGGGAAGGAGGGAAGGGAGGAGAGGTGTGAGTGAAGTCAGCCACCTCCTGCCCAGCCTGTGTGTGATCAATCTCAGTCACTCACACGTGTTTGGAGGCACCTCCTGACCTGGAGTCCGGCAGGTTGTGTCCGGATGGCCTCCAGCACCACCTTCACACTGGTGTTTAAGGAGGAAAAAAACCGAGTTTGTAACTGATAGGCTGGTGTGCTCCTCCAAGGGATGCTTTTTAGCACTTCTCCGTTCATTACCATCAGTGGAAGATGATCTTTCCCTAATTAGTAAATCTTTATTTAGAGGAAAGTTGAGAGCCCGGTTTTCCAAGCCATGGAAAAAGAGGGATCCACCCGTGCTCCATCCCATAACCAGAGCTGGATGAAAACCCTGGAAGGGGAACAATTTTTACTGCCTGTGTGATTTTGATGACCCCGAATCTCCCTGGGTCAGGAGCTGCTGCGCCAGTGCTTGGAAAAGCACTTTAATAAAGGTGCTGGAAATGCACAGCCAGGTGTGTGTTTGCAGATTCTTCAGCCCCCCAGGAGAAAACGCTCCGGGATGTGCTGCCCATGCCTTGTCTTTGAGGGGGCTGAGAGGGAAACAGCAGGACAGGTGCAGGGTTTGTTTTCCTGTGTGTAACTCACACCTGTGGGGAAAGAAATTCTGCCAAGAGGCTGTGCCCGCTGGTGTGAGCCCCACGAGGGTGGTGGCACTGCAAGTCACCCAGTCCCTGCAGTCAGCAGGGAAATTTCACCCCAGTCCCTGCAGTCAGTAGGGAAATGGGTGCTGGGGACAAAGGCCAGGAGTTGTGCAGGTGGGGATGTCTCTACCCTGTCATGGCATCGCCTCTGAGCACACCTGCAAGGTCCTGCTGGGGCCTGAGCAGTGCTGGGGGAAGGCTGGAAGCCTGGATCCGCCTCCAGTGAGAGGGATCACCACCAGCCTGGCGCCCCACCTTGCCACAGGGCCTCACTGCCAGGCTTTCCCTTGGTGACCTCCTTTCTGAGGGACCCAAACACAAGGCCTGTCCTGTGGAGGCCCAGGGGCTGACCCCCAAGGTAGCCGTGCCTCAGCCCTGGAGGGACCAAGGCAAATGGGGAAAGACACCCTTCTAGGTCATGGTGAGGAAAACCTCCCTCCCACGGGGCTGTGCAGCCACGTGTTAACATTTCTGAGGTTTTGTTGTTCTATTGGTTTGTTAAGTTCATGTCACCCTCATTCAGTCTCATTCACCATATATGCACAATTCCGAGGATGTCCTTCCTTCCCTTGGACCCCATTGTACCACACCCCTGTGATCCTATTAGTCCCTTTGGTTCCTGGCCACCCCTCTGCACCATTTTTCCCATCCCTATTGGACCCTGACCCTCAAGGACCACCCCTTTGTCTGCTATATAACCCTGGATCCTTGGCCCCATTTTTTGCTCTTGTCCCTGGAACACATTTGAGGCTGTACCTGATGCCTTGGGAAGGCTGACCTGAAACAGAGACTGAACAGAGCTAGAGAATAAAGTAGGTGTTTATTGAAAGGCCTCCAGGATCTACCTTGGGCAGGACAGGGCCAGACCAGGGCTACACTCAAGGTGGACCCAAAATGGTCACAAAATGGCTGAGCGGTCACAAAGTCTTACATTTTTATCAGTTTTGGTCCATTTGCATATTGGGGTTCAATTGTCCAATTACAGCTCCAGTTTGTGAGGTCTCATCATTCTTGTTCCTCCCTTCAGCCACCCTTGTTTGTGCTTTTGGGCCTGAAAGTTGTCCTTGGTCTTCAGCAGGAAAAGGATTTGTTTTGTCACCTGCTCTGTGCAGAGAGCTCAGCAGCACTTAATATGAGGCTCAGAACTGCACCCCTGGGCAGCCCAGAATCTGAAAATATGAAAGCTCAAGTTTAAGGCAATCACACACAGGATGCAGACAATAAACAGCGCTTGGATTTTCCAACGGGACCCCGTCTCCTCAGCCCTCTATTAGCAGGGTGCTCCAGGCCCGGAAGGTTCAGGTGGCTCTCAGGGACATGCAGTGTCACAAAGCTACACTGCCCTGTGTCAAGGGCAGCTTTTGCAGCAAGCTTGCACCTCCAGAGCGTGTGCTCCATCATCTGTCCCTCGTCACCACCCCGCTGTGTGCCTGTGTGCCACTGTTGATGTGCCCAGACAGTGTCGGGGGGAGGGCAGCTCTCCTCTGGCAGGCAGCAAACCCATTTCTCACCTGGCTGTACGAAGCACACCTTCGTTTCTTAAAATAGCACCTCTGAAACAGAGTGTGGGTGTCTGCACCGTGCTGGCCCCGTGTCTGTGGGGCGTTTGGTGGCCCAGATGCTTGCACCTAATACCAAGGAGCCTGATCCCCACGAGTCTGGTGTTTTGGGCTTGGGAGGGGCAAGCAGAGGCTGGAAGAAGGTCACAGAGGAACCACGCGAATGGTAGGTGGTGAGGAGAGGAGAAGACAACCTCGAGGAGATCTTTGGGAACGGCAGGCAGCAGGGACAGGAGAGCAGAGCCTCACCTCCCTTCTGCACGTTCGAGCTTTGGGCTGGGCTGCAGCAGGCAGGCTTTATTTGGGGGGGGGGATCTGCTTAAAAAGCCTCAGTGGAGCGTTATGGAATCGGAATGTGAAGGGTAATTGAGCTGAAAGCCATTCTCCTCCTGCAGTCCGCACGGCGGGACACGCTCCGGCACCCTGGAATGCCAGTCTGGGATCCTGCTGGAGGAGTGGGAGGTGGGGGTGCACCCCTGGGCTGGGTCCCCTCCCTGGGCAGGAGGTGGGCACTGAGCACCCAACTGAACCAGAGTTGCAGGGGAGAAACCACGCTAGGGAGAGAGGCGGTGGAAGGTTTTTCTTTTTTGCAGAAAGGTGAAGAGGTTGCTGAGCTGCAAATGTCCTTCCTTGCAGGCATTGGTCTGCTCTCCCTGCAGCTCAGGTGCCATCACCCCCTGTCCTTCTGTGGTCACACCCTTTGGCTGTC
Source organism: Cyanoderma ruficeps (assembly GCA_008694505.1). NCBI lineage: Eukaryota > Metazoa > Chordata > Aves > Passeriformes > Timaliidae > Cyanoderma > Cyanoderma ruficeps. The sequence goes on along the minus strand of VZDJ01000146.1, from coordinate 2,078,192 downwards.
CCCCTTGCCCGCTCAGAGCAGCCCCGTGCTCTCTCCCTGTGGAGCCTGTTAGGAAAATGCCACCCACACACACAGAGGTGCTCCAGAGCACTCCCTGGCATGGCCAAATGGCTGATCATTTGGAATGGTCAGGAGAAGCAGACTAATAACAACCTCAACAAACAGGGGAGTGTGGCTAGTCAAGAGTGGACGCAATCATTAAACACAAAAGTGAGGTTTTAGTCACTGTCCCTTGTCTCTCTAGTCCTGGGAGGTGTGGAAGGGGACAGGAGCTTGGGGAGCTGCTGGTGCAGCCCCAAGGAGGGGCTCAGAGAAGACCCCCCTCAGTTTGGACCCCAGCACAGCAATGGTGTGAGGTGCTCAGCCCCGTTGTGTTCCCTGTCCTGTGTTATTGATTGCCGAACAGGCACAGCTAAGTGCCTCTCATTAATATTTGTTTTGGTCTTTTCCCTGAATTTTGATGAGTGGAGGAGATGCTGCTTATCTCTCTCCTGCAGGTTTTCCTTCTAGAGGATTCCTCTGGCTGGTGACAAACCTGGGCTCTGTAGCCCTCAGGATGAGGGATGAGTTAGTGGCTGACACAAAATCTTGGGAACTCTGCAGAAAGAAAGCAAGGAGGCAAAATTAACACAAAATTAAGAGGTAAAAACACTCTGTTCACGTCGTACAGGTGAAATATGGAATTCCAGGCTCACCTGTGTTTGCAGATGTCTTACAAGGGACTCGCTGGGCAAGTAGGTTGTGCTGGGTGAACTTTGAAATGGATGAGCAAGGAGGAATGTTGGGAGGTGGAGCAGGCAGCCAGGGACTGTTGCTCAGCCACCAGTGCTCTTGCAGCTGGTTTTGAGGTTTCAGAGGCTGTGGCAGTGGACATGGTCATAGTTTGGGTTGGAAGGGACCTTAAAGCTTATCTTCTTCTACTCCCCTGCCTTGGGCAGGGATACCTCCCACTGTCCCAGGTTGCTCCAAGCCCTGTCCAGCCTGGCTTTGGACACTGCCAGGGATCCAGGGGCAGTCCCAGCTTCTCTGGGCAGGCTGTTCCACTGCCTCTGCCTTTTGAGGTGGTCTGTGTTCTCCTTTCTCTTCTCTATCCCTAACCCTACTGTGGCTGGACGGCTCTCCCTTTGCTTTCTGTCCCCTTTTCCCAGGCAGCACACCATGGCCACGTGGGCCTGAATTGTTGAGTTATGACCAGTTTCTCTCATCAACTCAGACATGGAAGGGATTTCTGAAACTTAAATAGGACAAAGCACTTTTTCTTGTGTAATAATGCCTTGTTTGTTAGGCTTGACTTAGCTGTGAGTGGCCCACCCAAAGCCATTGAAATGATTCTGAGCAGCAGTTTCTGCCTGCTCAGGTTGTGCTCCCAGGCACTTTAGGTGCAGCTCCTCAAATGAAAGATTTCTGGTGTGCCCAAAGGCAATGAAGAGAGCTTTTTTAATGTGGTTGCTTCTCCAGCTTTTCAGCGGAGAGTTGGGTTCAGGTTCTGCTCCGAAGCGATATTAGAGTCCATGGAGCATGAGAAACTGCATTTGTTTGTGGGTTACAAATGAAGACCTGTCAAAAACCTTTTTAAGCAGTGACAGAAGTTTTCTTTTTCATGATACATTTAACTTTTGAAGGCTTTGCTTCCCAAGGAGGCTTAGCTCCTCTCTGTCTCCCTTTCTGTGAGTTTGGAAAAGGATGGTTGGCAAAAATTGCCCTTCTCCTTTTCCGTCTGCCTCCCCATCCGTTTGGCGGAATGTTGGATCCTCCTGGGGCGCTCTTGCTTCTGGAATATGCTGTGGCCAGGAATGAAGGGGGTGGCAACACTGGGGGAGAGGGGGAATGGGACCCGGAGCCCTCCTTGTGCTTGAACCACGTGCTTCACCAGGTTCCTGTGGGCAAAGGGCACAGGCTATTCCCATCAGTTTGGTGTCAAGAGAGGTTCTGCAAAGGATGAATGTGTTTATAGGACTCCTGTCCTTTTGTTGTAGGAAGTAGGACGCCATTCCTGGACACAGGAGTTTGCTAAAAGAGTGTCACATCAGTTCTTCATCACCGTGTTGGGCGCTGCAGCCCCATCCCGAGGTGCAGGTGGTGTGTGAAGCGCGGTGTTGCTCCTTGCTGTCTGCTGCAGCTCAGCCTTTCATTCGGTGCAGGCTGTGGACAGGCACTGGGAAGCTGGTTTCAGACACCATCCCTCGTTTTGTGTGCTCCCAGGTACATCCATGGCTTCCATCTGAGCGTCTGAAACACCTTCCTGACGGTGGGGTTAGAAATCTGATGTGACTGGGCACATACAGAACCAAAAATGGTTGTCAGAGTTGATGGGATTGTGGGTTTTATTACCTCCCTCCAGCCTCAGCTCAAGGCTTGTCTTAAAGCATTCGTGGGGAAGGTAAGCACTTGTCACAACCAATGTTTTTGTGTAAGCTCAGGAATGTGAGCTCTCCCCCGTCCACCCAAGAGGGTGGGAGATGCCAGGAAATGGGCTGGGGGGTGTCAGCCTTGATGCAGAGAGGTCTCCTCTGGTTCAGGTCCTTCTGCACCAGCGTTGTGGGGAGGATTCACAAGGATTTCCCTCCCATCTGTAGGCACAGGTGGTATCGTGGCCTTAGTGGGACTGGTTGTTGTCAGAACCCCAAAGAGCTGCCGGGTGCCCTGGCAGGGGCTGAGGAGGAGCAGCAGGAAGGAGAGGAGCAAACAGAAGGAGCTGCATGGCTTTTGTGAAAATAAATCTGCTCGTGAGGACCAAAGGACCTCCCTTACAGAGGAGGACAAACATGCTCCTGAGTGTTTGGGGGGTATTTTAGCCATCCAGTGGGAGTCCTTGGAGAGGAAGTGGTAGTGCTGACACATGGTGGTTGCCTGGAGTTCCCAGACAGTCTGAGACAAGGAATTTTAATTGACTCATTCTTCTCACATCTAAAGTTTATTTATTTCAGTTTACTTTGACATCTGCTTTCCCCCCTTCTTTTTCCTTGGGCATGGGGTGGGCATCCCTTGGCTCTGGAGTTGGGGGAGCTTCCCCTGCTGCCCACCCACCACGTGCCACCGGGGCAGGGAGGGTTTAACACGCCCAGAGCTGCTGGGGTGCCCCAGGCAGGGTTTCTGCTCATCTGCAGCCTGTGGAGGTGCAGGAAGGATGGCCCTGGTGTGTTCTGCTCCGGGCAGTGGAGAGGCAGCGCCGAGTGCTGGTTTCCGTCCTCCAGAGGCCGAGCGCAGCTGCTCATGGCCAGCACCATGGAGAGATCCCTGCTTCAAAACCTGCCCCTTTCCCTGTTTCTTCCCCAAGTTCCTTTGATCCCGATTGCTGGATTACTAGCAGAGTAGATCTTGCTTGTTTCCAGCTTGGCATTTTCCAGCTGTATGTCCCTTCCAATGCTGTGTTCCCACAAAATGCTCGGGCTGCTTGAGACCCTGTGGGGTCCTGTAGGCCACTGACCTGTCCCACTGCCTCAGAGCCTGTTCCTTGTAGGTCATATCATATTCTCTGCCCTAGTGGTGAGTGCAGGACACCAAATACTTCCCCTCCATTCTATCTTGCCGTGTTTTACCAGCAGGGATTTCTCTCACCAAGCTTGTTGTGGGCCATACATTTCGAGTTGGCACACTGAAAGTGCTTTCATTTAAGACATCTTTTATCGGGGTTGAATTTCTATTGCTTTTTCCCTTTGGGTGTGCTTGGGGGAATTTATTCTTTTTAACAGGTTTATTCCCATGTCAGGTATTGGTTCTAAAAGGCTGGGGAGCAGTGGGGGGGGGGCTTTGATTTGTTGCATGGAAAATGCATTTGGCTTCTGTTCCCTTCCTTGGACTGGGAGGGAGGAAGGGATGGAAAAGAGGAGGAAACTGAAACTTCTGCCTGTTTAGCAGCAGCTTTCTCACCCCGTGTGTCTGTGTCACACTCCCTTGTCTTCCGCTGTCACCAAAGGTTGAGTCCTGCAGGAGGCTGATGCAGAGAAGGTGCCAGACTTCTCCGTGGATATTTAAAGCGGCACATCCCTAATCCTCGCAGGTAGCCCATGCTGGCACAGTTTTCCCCCCGGCACGGAAGGTCTGCCGGTTGATGTTACTGCTCCTGGTGGAGCTGTGCTGGTGCTCTCAGCTGTGGCAGTAACTGTGGGAATAGGCCCTTTCTCTCCTTGTGAAGGTGTGGAGACAGTGATTTTATTCAGGGAAAATGCGTGAGCTGGTTGAAGTCCCCCTGTGAGAACTAGGGGAATGGGCACATGGAGACAGGGCGATTTTATTATTTTATTGTATTTCTTTTCAGCGCTATTTTCCCTTTATTTTTCCATTATGTTTCACAAGTCTCGAGTTTCTCATAAGCAGAACTAGAAGCAGGGTTTGGGGTTGGTGATTTAGTTAAATCTCTAGGAGGGATTAAATTGAGAAATACCCCCATACATCTCCCTTGGAGCTGAGGGTAAATTTAACCACTGATTCCAAAGCTTTCCGAAAATGGCTTTGTCTGAAAATGAATTTTGGCCTCTCAAAGTTCAAACATTTATCCTGAGCCAGAAATACGCACAGATTTGCTCTCTAATTTAATAAAGCCATCCAAATAATATGATTTCTCCCATAACCATCGTTTATGTTTCACAGCGAAATGATAATGAGAAAGTCATTAGAAGTAATAAACAAAACAAAACCCGCGCAGCAAATCCTTCACCGAGCCTGACGGATGGGAAGAGGAGCAGCGTTTGAGTCCTCGGCCGCGGAATGTTTGCCGGGTGCAGCTGTTTGGAGGGAGATGCGTTCTTGGAACATCATTTTTGCCTGTTGTGTTCTAATGGGGTTTTGCTGGCGGAGCAGGGTGGGGACTGCACCCCTGCCAAGCCGCCCTTGCTGCTCTCACCCCACCGACGGGGTTGGTTGCAGTGGGTGATTAACAGGCGTCTTTCTTCTCCCCCTCCAAAAAAAAAATCCCTCCACCTTATCACAGCCCTGACAAGGTGCTTTTGTTTAAATTTCCTGGCTAAGTCGTGAACCGAGGACGCGGAATGTGCTGAGAGCAAGAGCGACATGCAGGTATCAGAGGTGCTCTTTTTTAGCTTTTATTTATAGCTGGCTGTGCACTTTGGGCTGCAGCCTTAGCCTTCGCTTCGGGGTGATCGTCAGCCAGGTGAATTTTTCTTTGGCTTCAGTGTTTTGCTCCAGTGGGCGTCTAGATTGGATATTAGGGAAAAATTCTTCACTGAAAAGGTTGTCAGGTTCTGGAATAGGCTGCCCAGGGCAGTGTTGGAGTCACCATGCCAGGAGGGATTCGCTGGGTGTGTGGATGTGGCACCTGGGGACGTGGCTGAGCGGTGGGCTTGGCAGTGCCCAAAACATCCCAGATTTGTTTCTGCTGGATATTTATTCACTGCCTCTGATCCAGGCATTGGGGGAGGGACAGGATTTTGGTCACAGCTTTTATCTGGTGGTTTGTTGGGGCTGTTGGGCTTCCGTACAGGTCTCATTAATTGGTTTTTCAATCAGAGGGCTCCATTTGTTGATTCTTGTGCTTTCAGAATCACAGCAGAGGTGTGTGGACCCTACACTCTCCTTCCCATCACAGGCAGGGGTGGGATGCTGGAGGAGGCGAGATTCAGTAGTGCAAAAGGCTCTGTAGGGTGACAAGAGCAGGGAGGAAGGAGTTTTCCCCTGCTGCTCCCATTTCTCAGCTCTTCCTGTCCTCTGCCCATTATCCCTGGGCTTCCCCATCCTTCCAGATCCCAGAGGAGCTCCAAGGGCTGTCTCTGCCACTGCTGGTGCCATGCATCCTTAGTTTTTTTGACCCTCCTTCCCTGGCCCGAGCCAAGTGCTAGCAAATAACTCCTCTAATTAAACAAAAAAGTTCTTTAATTCTTCTTACACTTAAAAGGAAATAAATAACAATAGAAGAAATTCCGCTGGGTGGAGGTTTTGGAGAGCGCATCTTGTGCCTTGCTCTTTTCCTGCTGTGGAGTCCACCTGATGACCTGAAGGGTGCAAACCAAGGCATGTAACACCTTTTTACCTTCCTTTGAAAAACAAATGGTGCATCTAAGCTGTCCTTGGGCAAACTCTTGCCCGCTGACATTTCAAAAATCGCTCTTTAAGGTTCCTCCCCACTCCCTCCTTGCTTGTGCTTCTCTCTCCTCCTAAAAGAAAATCCTGTTTATGCGTTCACCTTTGAAAAAAGAAAAAAATAGTTTAAATAAATAAATAACTGTGTGCAGGCTGGAGCTGCTTGGGGGTCAGAGAGCAGAGAGCTCTTCTGCTTCTCACTCCTTTTTCCCACCCCGATACGCTGCCAGCAATTGGTTCTCCCCTGGGAAAATGAGGCTCACTGGCCTCCTGGCTGCTCTCACCCAGAAGGAACTTTTGTATTTAAACATGCTTAGCACTAAGCCGAACATGAATTCCCCCCAATCCGCCGAAAGCAGCTCCCAAGCTGCGTTTTCAGCAGCCTGCTCTTGGCAGAGAGAGCTGCTGGGTGTGTGAGACCTGTGGCAAGCTGGAATGCCCAGAGGCATCCGTGTTTCCAATGAGCTCCCTGTTCATGTCCAGGGGGCAAATCTTCATCTGGAGGGGCCTGAATTTATGTTTTCCAAGCGAATGAGCCTAAGGATGGTTTGGCAGGTGCACGCTTGATGTCTCAGGGAGAAGCAAATGGAAGGGGCTGTCCCTGGGGAACGGGGTGGCTGCTGTGGGTAACCAGCTCTCCTGGGGCTGAGAACTGAAGTCATTGTCCTTCAGGAGTGCTGGAGGAGATCCTGGTGGCTTCCCATGGCTTTATGGAGGAGTGGGAAACAGATACACTCATCGTTTTGGGGGGATGTTAATGGTTCTGTAGGATGGACCTTGTGTGTGGCTGCAGTGTGGGGTTGGGCAAAGCACGGGAATTGGGATTTAAAAAGTGCTGGTAGAAAACGACTGCAGGGAACTGACGGGTGTGGTTTGCTAATGACTGCAGAGGTGCTTTGGGTAAGAAGAACTGCAACCAACCCCACGGGATTTTTTTCCTGCAGCCTCTTTTTGCTGCCTTTCTGAAGGAAATCCCAGTGCAGAGGCCAAAGCGCCGGAGTCGGCTTTCCCTAAAATCCCTGTCAGGATGTTACCTGGCACCTTCCAGGGGGCACCAAGGGAAGGGGAGAGCTCCCTTTTGCCAGAGCAGGGCCTCAGGAAGGGGGGGGGATGATGGCACAGCTGTATTTTCCTGCCAGACTTGGCCATTCCCGCCGGAGCATCCCCAGGCTGAAGGCACACCCTGGGAATGGTCCCGGCATCCTCCCGAAGGCAATTCTCATTCAGCCAGCAGTCGTTTGGAAATAGTCACTCATCAGGCACTTATGGATCTTTCAAGCCCCTTTCTCTCCCTAATAATCCCTCCTCTTGGGAGGTATTGATTCTCCGCCTTCGGCTGCCTCTTGGTATTCCACAGTCTGTGCTAGCCCACGGAAATCGCTGCGCTGTCGTTTTCACACAGCAATTACCTGCTCCTGGTTCCTTTCATCCCCGGCCCTTTCCCGGAGATCTGTACTCTGTATTGACAAACCACCCTGGAAGAAAGGTGGGCCCGGGGTTTGGGAAGAAGGCTCACGCAACAAAAACTTCGGGGAGAGTTTCCCTGCGGTGCGATTGTCTCAAAGGTGCCCAGCCAGTTTTTGGGGGTGTTTTTTGGACAGCCACTCCTGGAGGGATGCCGTGGCTTCCCAGCCTGCAGATGTGACTTCATGCCTTGCTTCTTTTGCTTACGCCAAAAACGTAGGAAATTCTTCACCTGGCTTCTGGGCAAAGCATCAGCCTGGAGACATGGGAGCAACTGTTTTCCACGTCATCCTCAATCCTCTGCTGGGGAATGGGCTCCTTCCAGTACCTGGAGGGACTTTGGCAGGGGCAAGGGGGAATGGCTTCACGCTGCCATGAGACGGGGCTAGATGGGGCGGGATATTGCCAAGAAATTCTTCCCTGTGAGGGTGGGGAGGCCCTGGCACAGGGTGCCCAGAGAAGCTGTGGCTGCCCTGGAAGTTTTCTAGGCCAGGTTGGACGGGGCTTGGAGCACCCTGGGATAGTGGAAGGTGTCCCTGCCCATGGCAGGGGCTTGGAATGAGACGGGCTTCAAGGTCCTTCCCCACCCAAGCCACCCTAGGATTCCTCTCACTCTCCAGAAGGACATCCTTCGATTTGGGATTATGGTTCACCCATCTGAAGAGGGACAGATTTGGGAGTTCATTTTAATCCCATTTTAGGTGATTTTTTTTCCCCCCCTGTTTCTGGGTGAACGGCAGTTGAAGGACAGGATGACTTGCAGCAGTGGGGTTTCCTCCAGCCCTGTCTGCTGTGGCACAGGAGCTGCATTCCCCCAGGAGTGGCACCGAACTTGGCACAGAGTCACACCTCCAAACTCGAAGGCATTTTGTTATTAAACCAGCATGCCTGGGCAGTGAGGGCTCTCACTTGAACAGAATCCCCATTCTAGCAGAGAATAAATTAAAAAGCCAACTGGCCACGGCTGCCTGAGGAGTGCCGGGACCAGAGATAGGGCCAGAAGTCAGATAACAAACAGTGTCCAAAATTGCAGCGCCTGGTGCATGGCGTGAAATTAAAACCCTTTCTGCCTCCTCCTGCACGCTGTAAGAAAACAGCTCCTGACACAGTCTGCCGGCACCGGGAGTGAAGAGGAGAATAATTAAATACGTGGGGGGTTTTGCATCTGAGGGAAGGGATGAGGCTTTTGTGCCACGGACCTCGGTGTTTGGTCCTGCAGCTGGACTTGAGTTGGAAGGGTCTGTGGGCTGCCTCGCTACCCAGATGGGCAGGAATCTGCCTTTTTTGCCCGTGTTTTGTTGGGTTTTCCTCTGAGTTTGGTCCCTCCACCTTCCCTGTTAGGCTCAGCAACAGCCCTGGGATGTGCCTGTGTCGTAGTGGCTGTTCTCTCCCCAGACCTGGCTGGCTTTCCATCCCTTGGGAAGGACATTTCTCTGGAGTTTCCACCCAGGAGTGATGAAGAGGGCAGCACTTTTTAATCAAAGTTACATTAGGTGAAGCTGATATTATTCACTCTGCTTTATTGCAGCTATTTTTACACGGGGGTTAGAAGTTAATACTACCCAGCGAGCCTGGTTTTGCTGGATTCTGGCAAGCCCCAAAATCCATCAGCACATCCAGACAGGGCAGGAAAGAGCCCAAGCGAAAAATAAACTCGCTAGCTGAACTGGAGAAAAAAAAAATAACCAAAAAACCCACCCCAACAGTTAAAAACCCAAACCTTTTATAAAAACCAGACCCTTGATAATTGAGGGTCTGGTCTGGAAGGGCAAAATCCAGCCAGGACCATCAGCTGCAATCAGCAGAAGGATGAGCTGCTCCAATCAGCACGGGAAGGGGAGCGGGAGCCGTGGCAGGAGGGCTGGGGGGGAGGGGGGGATGCAGGGTTAGTTTTTCCCTGCCCTGGAAAATGATCCTGACTCTCTCCTGCTCCTCAGCCACAGGTGATAAGGCTTGGTCTGATCCTGATGGGGGGATGTCAGCACTCGGGAAAAGGCTGGGGCTGAAGACAGTGCCTCAAAGGGAAGGGTTTCAGCCAGGAAGGTTTTGCCAGGGTTACATGGGTTTGGGTCTGTCTGGGTTTGGGGTTTTTCCCCCCACTCAGCTAATGCCAAGTTAATTTCTTGGACCTGGCAAGGATGCTGGCAGAGCTGGGATCTCCTCTGCTGCTTGCAAGAAGATGATGTGAACTGAGAGAGGGAAGGAGGGAGTTGTCCCTCTGTTTCTAGAAAAGGACAAAAGTGCAGGTTTTTTCTTTCTGCTTTGTTTTCTCTCTCCTTCTCCTTCCCCACCTTGTTCCTGTCCTTTAATACGGATGTCCCATGCTGGAAGGTGCTTTCTAAGCCTTTTCCTGCTGTGTTATCCCTGCAGGAGATGTTGTGGTGAGCTTTTAGGACCCCGTGGCCTTGGTTCTTGTGGTGTTCCCAGGGGCCCTCAGACACTGGGGCCCCTTTGACACAAACCCCAGCACACCAGCCGAGGGCTTTTACAAGAAAACACCAGGTCTTTTTAAAAACCACTCAAGGTGTTTCTAAAACCTGCTTGACACAACTGGTGTCACCAATAAATTGTTTTGACCCCTCTTCTGGTGTGACTTCCCAGTGTGCTGGGCCAGTTCTTCGGGCTGGATTGTAAACGCTGGTTCCTTTGGCAACACGAGGAGAAATTGGAGGGGAAAAATTGTTTGCCTCAACACAGAGGTTACGAGACTTCAGGCAGACACATGCAATTGTGGAGAAAAAGGTTTTTAGAAGGTTTTGCTGCCATCCTTCCCTGAACCGTGGTTAAGGGGGTGTTTGAAGGAGAGCTCAGGTTTTCAGAGGGGGTTATCCAGTTCTCTGGACTCGTAATGTTGAGGGCTGGCTTCACACTGACAGCAAGTAGGTTTGGATTAGATATTAGGAAGAAAATCTTCCCTGTGCTTCTAAATCCCCAAGGAGCAGCCTGAGCAGGAGGTGAGGAGACCTCTCAAGGTGCTGAGGCAGTGGAGACAGCGTGAGGTGCAGAGGGTACGGCCCTGACCAGCCAGGGACAAGCCCAGGGCTGGGCCCCTTGAATCACAGCACAAACACACCATTCCTAATCACAGGGATCAGCAGCACAGCTCATCAAGTAGCCCCACGAAATAAACCAGGTTGGTCATGGCTTAGGTACATCGTCATGTTAAAAATAACTTTTCCCTTTTCTCTCCTATTTCTTAAACGTGTCATCCCCAAGTGCAATTCAAGACACCCAGAAGCACCAGGAATCTTCAAAGAGTTTGGGTGGGAAGGGACCTTCCTTAAAGCTCATCTCATTCCAACCCCCTGCCATGGGCAGGGACACCTCCCACTGTCCCAGGCTGCTCCAAGCCCCTCCAACCTGGCCTTGGACACTGCCAGGGATCCAGGGGCAGCCACAGCTTCTCTGGGCACGCTGTGCCAGGGCCTGCCCACCCTCTGAGTAAAGATCCTCTTTCTCACATCTCATCTAAATCTCTCCTCTTTCAGTTTAAAGATGAGCATTATGGGGTTTTTCCCCATTTGGGGAAAAAAAGTCCTTTGGATTGCTGGCTTCCCTGTCTTTGTTGTGTGTGTAATTTGCTCGGCCTGGCTCCTGCCTGGGTTTTCCTGTGGTTCGAGGCTGAGTCAGCCTCCATATATTTGTGTTTTAGGAGGCTGTTCCCTGCACATTCCAGTGTCCCAGGCTGGGGCAGGCTCTCTCTGCCCACGAGCAGCCCGGGGGCGGTGGGAGATGGAGGCGTGGGCTGTGAGGTCCCGTGGGGCTCTGGCAGGAACACTTCCTGCCGGGGTTTGCTGTCTCAGCACCGGCAAAGCCCGGTGAGGAGACCTCAGCTGAACCCGTATCGATCCTTGCTCTGGTAATGAAGCCATCCACGGGGAGACAGGGAAGTATTTTTTGAATCAGCACAGCTGTATGGATTTTGTGTTCACCCGTGTCGAGGGTGGTGCCGGCTCTCAGGCCGCTGCAGAGGCTTTTCCAGGAGTTTCTTTTTTGATGGATCTTTGGGACTTGCAAATCCCAGGTTTCAAAGGGAGTTGTGGGGTTTCTTCCTTAGTTTCCTGAGGACACGTTACTCGCTCTTCCCATGGCCAGAGGTGGGCTGCTCTGTGCTGGGAAAGATGCTTTTAGCTTCTCTACCAGAGCAGCAGATCAATAAGCAGTAAAATAATAAGTAAGGTAGAAAAGCGGGCAGGTTTCCTTCTGCCTGGCTAAAAACGGCCATGCAAGAGATGGAGGAAGGAAAGGTGATCCTCTTTCCAGGATTACATGTGCCAGATCAGAAGGTCTTTTGAAGATTCTAGAGAAAGGGATAGTGAGAAGTGCTGGGATAAGAGGAGATAGCAAGAAGGCAGTGAAGTGACGAAGCAAGTCCCTTCTTGGCCAGCTTTGGTGGCCCTCCAGGGTGGCTCATGACAGCTTGAGAGCCAGGGAGGAGGCACGGAGAGGGACACGTGGCCAGATAAGCATCCGTAGATCTCATGTATATATTTGCAGTACATTGTATAAATGAAGACAATACCTAATGATTCGTGGCTATTATTTGAAGTGTCCCACTGTTACAGATTTATTTGTCATTTCTTGTAGTAACACCGATGATAATGAATTCATTTGTATTAATGGAGGTGTCGTGGACTTCCGTTGATATCCCGCATTAATTAATGTACCATTAAAAGAAAGTGGCACCCAATTAATATCAAGTGGGAGCGGTGCTGCTGGTGCCCTGTCATTAGGGTTTCATTTGTAATGCATTGTGTGAACGCTCTGCCTTAATGGGAGTCATTTGCCATCCAGAGCATCACCCAGTGGGCTGCCATGGGGTGCCAGAAAGTGAAACTTAGTGGCAACTGAAACAAAAATAAATTTAAAAAAAACCCAGGATCTGTCCGGTTTATGGCACGGCCATCAAGCAGGAATTGGAAAACGGATTTCTTGTGGATTCACCCCACACGGAATGCTGGCTGGTAGCGGTAAATCACTCTGCTGGTTTGACTTTGCTACTGGATTTTGATGTTGAGGGGAGGGACGGCGGAAGATCCCCCTGGGTTCTGTAATCCCCCGCCTTTGCTTCCCTAAACAAAAGCAGCCACTGCAGGAGTGCAGCCCTCGACTGTGGCCACCTGGATCCACCTGATCCATGCTCACCATCTCCGGAAGATGAGAGCCAAAGGGGTGCCGGGCCATCTGCCGTGGATGCCCTTGCAGAGAGGGAGATTGCTCCAAACGCCCTTTTCCAGCAGGAAAATCACACCAGCAGGAGAGATGCGGTGCTGCTGGAGCCAGGGGCTCTCCGACTGACAGGTTTTCACATTCTTGGCACTTGTGTCTGACTTTCAAATGTCTCGTTAGACCATCTTGGCTGCCCATCTGCTGTCTCCAAAACTGGGACTGACCTATCAGCAGCCAAGGAGGGGAGCACAGACTGCCTCCCAGCCCTTGCCCTGGCCCTGCCTGCTCCTCGAAGGCTGGAGACGCAGAATGGGAGAGAAATATGGCTTTTGTGATGAAATTTGGCTGTGGATACTGAGGCAGTGAAGTGGTGATGGCATCACCACCCTTTTCTCCTGCCGCCTCCAGAGCAGTGGGAAGCTGCTGGCTCTTGCCGGTTGGAACTGGGTGATCTTTAAGGTCCTCCTCTACCCAACCCCCAAACCATTTCAGGATTCCATGATTCCTCTCCCATCCGCCTCTCCTGGGCTTTCCCCTCAAGACCTGTGCTGCAGGAGTGGCTGGTGCCACCAGGAGCCCCAGCTCTGGGGGGTGCTGTGCCATGGATCAGCCACCGTGTCGGCGAGGGAAACGGGATCTCTGGGCTGGAAAAAGCAAGCAGGTTTATCCCATGGGATACCAGAGCATCTTCTGCTCTGTGTGGCTGTTTGTCCTCTGCCTGCTGAGTGCCGCTGCCGTGCCAGCATGGCAAGGACATCCCCCGCGGGCTGGGTGGCTGTGATGTCCCTTCCTCCAGCGCCGTACGCTGGGTCGGGCCGTGTCCGCCGTGAACGAGCGCTCTCAGCTCCGAGTGTGGTTATCCAGCAGCTAATTCCTCTCCAGCTCCTACAAAGCATCCATTCCAGCTGTGTTTATGGTGTTTTCAAAAGCCCCTCAATTGAATTATAGCTCTGCGGTGGCCGCTTGCCAGTGTCACCCGATAATGAGGGAGGTCACTTAATAGAGATAGCAACAAGAGGTACATATTAATGAGAGCTGATTGAAAGGTGGGGTGGATTTCCACCAGGGAAAAAAAAAAGGATTGTAAGAAGGGAAATTATCAGGTTTTAAAATCAAACTTAGAAATTGGAAATTGCTTGGCTCGGACGAGTAGTAATGCAATTAATAAATGTAATTAAAAGTGCAATTAAGAACACAGGAATTGGAAGTCTGCACACATCCGTGTGAGCGTTCTGAGCTGGCACACGAGCCAGGGACCCAGTCTGGCAGCCGGATCGCTCCCAGGATGGAGCGTGGGGACAGAAACCAAAACATGGGGCTGGTTTTCCCCCCTCGGCTGGGGCTGGCACTCGCTGTGACTCTGCTTCTGCAGTTCTTTCCTGCAGCAAACGATACCTGGGCAGGAATGGGCGACTTAAATCTGTCCCCGGGAGCCCAGGGTGAGAGAGGCAGCGTCCCGGCTGTGTTGGGAGCATACTTGGAATCCGTGTCAGCTCTGTTCCACAGCACCCCGAGATGCCCTGCCTTCAGCAAGGGGCGCCGAGCCCTCCCTCCCTCCCGCCTGCAATGACTCGGGACCGGCGGGAGCGCCTTTGCCGGGGGCGCAGGGATGTCCGAGCCGGCTTTTAGCAGAGCGCAAAGCTCCTTTACCCGCCCCACTGCGCGGGGCAGGGAAAAGAGAGGGGAAAGAGCCGCTAGGAACCGCGGCAGGGAATTATTTAAGAGTAATAGGTCGGCCTGGGCTGGAACAGGAGCGCGGAGCAGCGAGGCATCTCCTGGTGGGAGCGGTCAGCTCCTGCCTCCATGCAGGGCGGAGCGGGAAGGGGCAGCAGGAACGGGGCAGTGCCGGTGGGGGGATCAGAGCTGCTCCCGCCCGTCGCCGTGTGCCCCCCGGCCCGTCTGTGCCGCCTCATCTCACCGACCTTCCGACAGCTGCTCGGCCAGATTGCCTGCCGTTTCTCCACATTATTTGCATGGCTACGGCGTGCATCGGCATCCTAATCATCCCCACCAGCTTCTGCCGGGTGACTTTGCCCTGGGAGGTCAGATGGAGGTCCTCTGCATGGCCAGACACTGGAGAGGGGCCACTGGCGTGGAGGGATGAGCCCCAAAGAAACCAAAATAGGCACTTCTCTACCAGAGAACCTTCTTGTCAGGAGGTTGTTGTGGTTTAAGCCCAGCCAGCAGCTCAGAGCCACGCAGCTGCTCTCTCTCTCTGTGTTGGAAAAGCGGATGCACTGAAGGGAGAATCTGGAAAATGAGCTCCCAGGTCTCCTCTGCTTCATCTCCCACCTTTGCTTCTCTCCCACTCTGACCCTGCTGTAAAAAAGTCAGCTCTCCATATTCCCCCTCTCAGCCCTTTGCCCACGGGGCTCCTGAGTCAGGCCAGTTGGACCAGAGTGATGGATCAAGGCATGTCGGGGTGTTGGTGGCCTGTGAAATGTTTTTGCTGTGGTGGGAAACTCTCAAAGGCACCGGGCAAATCTGCTCCCTGAGCAGGGCGAGCGCTCTGACAGCCAGAGGGACTTAATGCTGTGGGAGCAGGTGCCATGGGCCTCAGGAAAGAGGGTGGAAGCTGGATTTTTTGCAAGCAGCCTTTTTTATTATTATTATTATTATTAGCCCTGTGTGAAAGGAGAGCCTTTTCACAATAATTGTTTGAGTTGGAAAGGACCTCTCAGATTGTCAACTTGAGCCACTGACCCAGCACTGCCAGGTCACACAGCCGTGTCCCCAGGTGTCCCAGCCACACATCGTTTAAGTCCCTCCAGGGGCAGTGACTCCACCACTTCCCTGGGCAGCCTGTGCCAGTGCTGGACAAACCTTTTGTGCTGGGTTTGCACAGCCTGATTTCTGAGAGCGGGGGGCCACAGAGGTGCCTTCTGTGAGAAGCCACTGGAAGCTTCCAACATGTCCAGCAGAGGCAACCCCTAGTGGCTCTGAGGATGGACATGCTGCTGGCCAAGGCTGGGCCAATTAGAGATGTCCTAACGCCTCTGTGATAACAGATTTAAGAAGAAAATCAAAACAAAGTTGGGGCTGCAGTGTTAATTCCAGCCAGAGAAGAGGAGGAGGTGAGAACATGGGAGGGAAACAACATGGAGACACCAAGGTCAGTGGAGAAGGAGCTGCTCCAAGCACTGGAGCCAAGAATCCTCTGCAGGCTGTGGTGAGACCATGGTGAAGGAGCTGTGCCCCTGCAGCCCATGGGGATCCACAGAGATGCAGAGATCCACCCACTGCCCATGGGGATCCATGGGGGATGCAGAGATCCACCCACTGCCCATGGGGATCCACAGGGATGCAGAGATCCACCCACAGCCCATGGGGATCCACGGGGATGCAGAGATCCACCCACAAACGGTGGGGGGGTGCCCATTCTGGAGCAGGTGGATGCCTGGAGGAGGCTGTGATCCGGTGGGAGACCTGGTGGAGAGAAGGGCCCTGCTCCCAGGCTGGAGCAGCCTGTCCTTGGAGGACTGCACCCCATGGAAAGGGAGACCCACGGTGCAGCAGTTTTGGGAGGACTGTGTGCCCGTGGGAGGCACTCATGTTGCAGTAGTTTTGGGAGGACAGCTGCTTGTGAGATTGGACTGACGCTGGAGAAGTTCATGGAGAACTGTATCCCGTGGGAGGGACCCCGTGGTCTCACAGGGAAGGACTGCTCTCCCAGAGCAGTGGAAGAAGAACTGACCAAACCCCCTCACCTTGTCTCCCTGTGCTGTCAGTGGGAAGGAGGGAGGGGTTGGGGAAAGAAAGGGTGTTTTCTGAGGAATTATTTTACTTCTCACTATCCTCCTCTGATTTTGGTAGTAATAAATTCACTTTGTACTTCTAAGTTGAGCCTGTTTTGCCCTTGGAGTGTTTGCTCCCAGTCCTTATCTCAACTCGTGGACCCTTCATTTAAATTTTTCTCTCCCCTGCCCAGCTGTGGCAGGGGACGGTGAGTGAGCAGCTTTCGTGGGCGTCTGGCATTTGGCCAGTGCCAAACCACAACACCTTTCCATGAAAAAAATCTTTCCTGCTATTCAATCTAAACGTCCCCTGGCACGACGTGAGAAGAACCTTTGATGGCAGATAAGAGGAGGTGGTGCTCTGACTTTTTCAGGTGTGTCTCGTGTTCAGCTGGGCCATGTAGCCTGCCTGGTTGGACACATCATGGAACGGTTTGGGTTGGAAGGGACCTTAAAGGCCATCTAGTTCCAACCCCCTGCCATGGATAGGGACACTCTCCACTATCCCAGGTTGCTCACACTGTGATCCCAGAGAGGGCATCTCCTCCGGATTGTCCTCTGCTTTGTATTGCTGTATTGCCTTGGAGCAGCATCCACCCAAAATTTTATTACTAATGCATAGTATAGGAGGGTTCATAAGAAGATATTAATGACCACCAGTGTGACCAGAGAGTGAGGAATAAATATTTTAAAAGTCTCATTTTGGTAACCACTTCTTCAGCCTCGATTGCCCTTTTGCAGAGAATGTTGCATAAGGCTTTGGTGCCCCAGCTGTGAGGGTTGACAGGGCACATCTGTGTCTGGTAACTCCTGCTGAGGTCACACGGGAGGTGACAGCCCAGGGGAGCTTTTGTTGTGCTGAGCTGTGCCTGGGCCATCCCATGACAGCTTTGGGATGGAAACACAACTTCCTGGGAGGACATCAGCTGGACAGAGCTGTGGGGCCCGGCGGTGGGACAGGAGGCAACAGGCAAAAACTGACGCACGGGAAGTTCCACCTGAACACGGGGAAGAACTGTCCTGGGCAGTCACCGAGCACTGGATTGTCCGGAGAGGTGTGGGGTGTCCCTCTCTGGGGGTATCCCAGCACCCTCTGGACACAATCCCTGTGCTCTGGGATGTCCCTGCTAGAGCAGGAAGGTGGGACCTGAACACCCACTGCTGTTGGACCCATTCTGCGATCCTGTGATTATTTGTGACTGCTCACCTCCGCACCACGCAGGGAGAGGCAAGGTCCTGGTCTCTCCTCTGCCTGCCCATTGTGCAGCAGCATCCTTCCATGTCTGAACAGGGATTTTAGGGTTGTTCCTTCCTTATTTTAGCACAAGCCTGTCCCTGCTGCTGGGAATCCACTGGAACAGAGCAGTTTCCTTATGATTTATAGCTAGGGGCTCTTGCACTACAGTTTAGTATTTCTTTCTGGACCCATCCCAAACTTCTTCCAATACATTTTTAACATTTGGAACTTTACTTGCTTATTGCAAAATAAGGAGGGCACAAACGGGGTCACTTCTTAGCACCCCAGAGCCCTTTAATTCCTGGAGCTGCTCCGGGGGGACCTGGGTGCTGGAGCTGCTCCTGCTGAGCTGCCAGATGAAGGCTGGGGGGAGCTGGAGACAGGTCGGGAGCAGGTCCCACTCCCGTTTGCCCTCCTCCTCCCCCCCAACAGGCGGCATCTGTCTGCATGTTTATTTTTAATCTCACATCTGCTGGCGTCGTAACAAAGATTTAATGACATGACACAGTTTTGTCACCAGTTCTTTTTTCTGTAGTGAATGAAGCCACTGTCGCAGGCTGCTGCTGCTGCAGGGAGCTGAAAGCTTTAAAAAATGACAGAATTTGGCGACTCGTGTAGGAGGCTCACCTGCTTGCCACGAGCACCTGTAGGCCGTTGTCTGCCTGGACAGGAAAAATGATAGATTTTGTTATTTTTGCCTGTTGGTGAGATAAGCATAACCACAATTAGTCTTTGTTAATGAAGAAAAACTGTGAGGGATATGCAGAAGAGTCCTATAAATGGACCAAATGCTGAAAAGGCAGAAACATGGTCCAGCACAGGGCTTTCCAAAGGCGTCTCCCTGGTTCACGTCCTCTGCCCAGTATTTACCACCAAACACAAGCCCCAGGCTCTTGTGTTTATCCAGATGTTTTGCTTCATTGTTTAGATGATGGGCCAAAGCTTCTGAGAAATAAAGACGTCAGCTTCCTGCTGAGGAGTATCTTCAGCCTGTTTGACCCAGAAATGGCAAGAGGATTTTAAAGACAGACTTTTTATGCTTTTTAAGGCAGATGGCCTTAAAATTCCGCTGGGTCCTGACTGTGCCTGCCTGGGCGTGAGCATTGATGAGACCTTTTTCCCTGGAGGATTGTTGACATGAGATGTCTGCACCCTACAGCTGGTTTTGCTGGTTTGGAGGAGGGGTTTTTTGAATTTGAGCTGTGGAAAAAAGGGTGCATTACCCAGAGCACTCCTTACGGGTCTGCATCCTCTCCCCTGTGCACTGTTGGGAATAAGGGCGTGTGTTTGGTAGTGAAATATTCGCATAGACCTGTGCATTTTGGGCAGGATCGTGATTTCCCTCTCTGCATCCGTGCTGCTCTGCTTCCTGTAACACTGCTCCTATGTTGCCCGAGTCTTTCTGTTCTCTTGCCTTTCTGTAGAACTTTTAGCGCAGCCTCAATGTAAATAAAATCTGTTCTTAGAATATTTACATACTTCTCCTGTGAGAGAAGAATTGATTGATGGTGATGTCCACCATCCAGGCTGAAGGGGTGGTGATCTGTGTAACCAATCCCTTGACCTCTGTACATATCTATAAATATTGGAGTCAAAATACAAATAATTAAACAGCTTTGGACAACTCGGTCTCTGGAGGTTCTCTCGCCAGTGTTCCTTAATTAGGACACGCCCAGCTTCTCCCCGGGACACTCCTATTGCCTGGAAGCCCTTCTGCTCCCCTCCCAAATTCACTGGGGCTGTGCTTGGCTCATGCGCCCACACTGTGGCCCTGGTGTCCCTGACAGCCCCTCGGGTGCTTTGGTGTTCCTGTCCATGACTGATTCCCAGACCTTTGTTGGGAACTGATCCCCTGCTTGCATGGCTCTTGCTCTCCTGGCCAAGGAAGGGAGCTGGTGAGGGAAGCTGTAAAGCAGGATAAAGCCAGGGAAGTCACCCGGTGGTGTCTGCAGGGCCTGAGCTGACAGCACCAAAGCTGGTGACCTCCGTGTCCTCTCCAGGCAGCTTCTCCTTTGGAAGGACAAGGAGACAACTCCCTTCAAAGCCTGCTTTGGGGCTATTGTATGGAGCACAATGCAGGGGGAAATCAAGCTCTCCTCTCTCGCAGCCAGCCCCGTAATCACGGGTGACCAGAGCGGATTTGCATGTTAAAAGCAGTGGCTAGGGGCACTTAAAAAGGAGGGGAAACATATTCATCAAGGCCAGCTTTATCCTTGTGAATATTATTATTCCCAGGGCAGTATAGCCCAGACCCTTCAGCGCAACCCTGGATCTGCTCTTGCTCTGCCTCTCCCCACGAATGGTTAATTTATAATAAATGCTCTGTGCTGTGACATTGGCGGCTCTGGGAAGGAAGTGGGGTTGTTGGAGCATGTGGAGTGAGGGGGTGGCAGCAGCAGTAGGAGGGCTGTGGGACGCTCCGGGGCTGCTCCCAGCGGTGATGGCTTGGGAGAGGCAGGTAGCCCAAAAGAGGGGCTGGGGAGATGCTCTAGTCTTGTCTGAGGAGGTGTTTTAGGAGTGCTTGGGCAGCAAACACCCACTACAGCCACCCATGAAGGGCTGCTTCACCCAACACACCCTCAGCTGACAAAATCATGGTTCCTGAGCAATTTAAATGCCCAAGCCAGGATTAAGGTGCTGAGTGCGTGGCACAAAGTCGAGGGTTTACACGGCAACAGGGCAGGGCTGGGTTAAGCCTTCCAGAAAATGAGCAGCTGAAAGGCAAAGGGCAGCGAAATTCCAGGACAGATGGGCTGGGGAGGATGTGGTGTCTCCAGTGCTAGAAGGCTTTCAGGATGGGAATGATTTAGGTGGAGCATGGGGGACAGGTCTTTCCTCTCAGGTCCCTTCCAGCTATATCTTCTATGCTTTTGTGACTGCTGATCACCAAAAAACTTGAAGGGGCTTTAAAAAATAATCCTCAGGCCGTGCCCTGAAAAGCTTTCTAGAGCAGCTTGATTTAGAGGAGGGACAAAAAAGAAAGGAAATAGAAAACCTAAGTGGGAGCTGCAACTTCTTGCACCTTGGCAGAAGTGACACTGACACAGGGGAAGTGGAATTTTGCTGGAGGTGAGTTTGGGTGTCACTGTCCCTGCAATGCCACATGCCTGGACACAAGGGCAAGGGGGCATGAGGGTGGGATGAGTGTCCTGAGCCTGAATCCATCCAGGCAGAGTGTGAGTTGCAGAGTGTGCCCTGGGTTCCCTGCTCTGTTCTGCCAAATCCTGCCACCTGCTCGAGGGCAAATTTCTGCTGGCCTGAGCCTTAACTGGGAAAATTTGAATTGTTTGCTGGTGCCATCACCCAGTATTAAGCTGGTTAAATAGGATTCCCTAGAGTGGAGCCCTGCTTTCCTATATTTTCTAGTAGAGGTGTTGATCGGGGCAGCCTTTGGTTTACTGCGAGCCCAGTGGTTCCCAAAAAACCCTGAAAACGGCTCAGTTTGTTTCGCAGCTTTGGCCAAGGATTTTCTCGGAGGCAGTGCCCCATCTTCTAAGCTCTGCCTCTCCTCCAGCCTCCTTTCCATCCTCTCAGCACTTCAGGAGACTCCTCTGTAAGCTGAGGGCGAATCATTTAATAGCAAAGGAGTTAACAATAAAACACAGAGACTTGGGGCGAGGTTTTCAGGAATAATCCGTATTATCCCACCTGGCCATAACCAGCCTCTGTCAGGTCTCACTTCTGACCTTTGCTGTCCCCTTTTGGGGTTTAGCTCCTCGTCCTCCCTTTTGATGGTGTCACGGGCAGAGGGACGTGCCCAAGGTGTGGTGTGTACCTGGGGCCCCGGCAGAGCCTTTTTGCTGGCAGTCTGTGCTCGCGCCTTTAGGGAGAGACAAGAATATGCATTTTAAGATTTGCATAGGAACATGCAGCTGTTCCACCAAAAATGGATAATTGTTCTCCCCGCTGTGGAGTTAAACAATAAGAAGTGCCAAACTGCACTTGCCATTGCTGATTTTGTGCACTCAGCTGCATATTTTATGCATGTAGATTAGTTCCAGATTTATGACGATGGGACTGTTCATGCCTGCGTTAATCGGCCCAGGTTGTAGTTGCTGTGGAAACTACAACTTCGACTTTTACGTGAAGTTCTGTGTTGCATTTAATGCCTTTTTTTTTTTTAAACTTCCCCCTATTTTTTTTAAAGCTCTCCTATATTTAATACTTTGTGTTGAAAACAATGAGGGAGTCGGCGTCAAAAACAAAAAAAGTGCGTTTGGGCAACAAACAAGTTTCAGCCAAGAGAGCAATTTTTCTGGGGAGTCGGGATGTCTGGGAAAAGCAAGGGTTTGTGATAGAGTGCCATCCTGACCACAGCTGTATAACTGTTATTATAAGTGTGCAACAACTATTATAGGCCCTGCAATACTGTAATAAAGAATACAGCTGTGTAATTTATGAATGCCCTGGAAATACAGGATTGGAGTTGCTGAGCCTCTGGATATCACTGCTGGTGGGAAAAGGAAATTGCTGGTGTATGTCTGACGTGAAAATACCTCACACTGTTACTGATGCTTATTTTTTACCTCCAGAATACCCCCGTGGGCACCCCAATTTTCATTGTGAACGCCACGGACCCGGACCAGGGGGCAGGAGGCAGCGTGCTTTACTCCTTCCAGCCCCCTTCCAACTTCTTCGCCATCGACAGCGGCCGTGGCATCGTGTCGGTGATCCGGGAGCTGGACTACGAAGTCACCCAGGCCTACCAGCTCCAGGTGAACGCCACGGTGAGTCTTGCCCCGGAGGCTGCAGGCCTGCAGGTGTTGCCTGGGGGTTGTTTTGTTGCCCTGCTCTGGCAGGTCTTCTTTTGGGCACATCCAGCTTTTTCTGCTTGGCAGGGTATTGCAGCAGTGCAGTCTCTGGGTGGTTTCACAGGGCTGTGGAGACAGGCTGCACCTCTCCAAGAGCATCTCACACACGTCAGGGGCTTCTGCAGGAAGGGGACCAGCTCCTGGGTGATGAGCCCCAGTACAGGGCATAAGGCCACTCACAGAATCACAGAATGGTTTGGGTCAGGCACCTTAAAGACCATCCCATTCCAACCCCCTGCCATGGGCAGGGGCACCTTCTGCTAGACCAGGTTGCCCCAAGCCCCATCCAACCGAGCCTGGAACACTTCCAGGGATGGAAGTGCATCCACAGCTTCTCTGGGCAGCCTGTGCCAGTGTCTCACCACCCTCTGAGTAAAGAATGTCCTTGGTCTGTTGAATCCTCCAGACTCATTCCTTGTACACTGTGGTTTATTACAAGGGCATTCACCTGTATTAAGTTCAGGCATCAAGAGTAAAAATTTCAGTGGACAGAGGAGAAACCAGGGCCTTAATTACAGTCAGTGCCGTCACTCTGGGAGGGGACCCCTGGGAGATGCATCCAGCATGGCACATTCTTGCCCCATGTGAATGGGGGTTCAGTCCCTGGTGTTCAGTCTGGAGAGAGCTGGAGAGTGTGGAGGAGCACACAGACTGGAGCTCTGGATGGTGGCTCCTTCCCCACCTCACACACAACAGAGGAAGGGGAGATTCAGCCCTACAGTACATCTGCCCAACTCCACGCTCAGGAGAGGGGGGAGAAACCCTCTCTGCCCCCTCCAGGCAGCCAGCTAGAGCTCTTGGAGCGTGTGATTTAATCAAGATCATTGTCTTGATGCAAAACCACAAATGTCAGGAGGACACGGAGGGCTGTGCTTCGCTCTTCACGGCACCGAGCCTGGACACTCATGGACTGCAGGGCAAACACCACGGCCTTGCAGCCAGAGCCCTGCATGTTCCAGGCTCTGGAATTTTCTCTAGAAACTTGGCTTTTGTTGTTTGGGGGTTTTTTGGGTTGTTTTTTTTTTTTAAACATGCCTCATTTTTTATTTTTAGTGCTCCAGTGGGAAGAGAGCCTTTCTGTTTTTTGCTCCCTTGCCAGTGTCTGTCGCTGACACGCTTTCCTGGGATGTGTCACTGAATTGTCTAGCAGGTTGGAAAATGTGGGACCAAACACAGACCCTGATGGAAATGTAACTTCCTTCCAGGATTCTGATGTCCTCCAGGATGCAGTGGTGTCAGCTTGGTCCATCCATCTCCATCTGGCCCTGTGTCCCGGCAAAGATAAAATGGGGGCGTATCTGATACTCCACAGAATCCCAGAATGGTTTGGGTTGGAAGGGCTTGTAAAGCACAGTTCATCCCAACCCTCTGCTGTGGGCAGGGACACCTTCCACTGTCCCAGGTTGCTCCAAGCCCTTTCCAGCCTGGCCTTGAACATTTCCAGGAATGAGGCAGCCACAGCTCCTCCGGGAAACCTGTTACTTGCTCCATAAACTCCTGGCATCCAGTGATTTCCAGCTTAGGGAATCCAAGGACCTAGGGGTTGTTTCTGAACTGGGCTGGACGGCAGCTGTGGGAGTATCTCCTTGGCTTGGTCAGTGCTAGTAATTCCTAGAAGAAAAGAGATCAGAAACCCCAAGGCAAAGCTGTGCTGGGAAAGAAAGATGAGAGGTGCACCAGCGCAGCAGGAGCTGGAAGAGCAAACCCAAATTTTTGCCTGCCTGATGAGCAGTCTGCATGGTCCATAGTGGGGAATGGGGTGATGGTGGGTACAGGGTGGCTGAGGGATTGCTGAGGAGCCCTGGTGCAAGGCAGGAGTCGTTCCATCCCAGGGATGAAGGCAGCAAGCACGGAAAGAGGCTGGAAAGAACAGCAGGAGGGACAGTTCAGAAAGGAAACTGGAAGCATGCTTGCTTTTTCAGTGCTATCTGTGATGCCCTAAACAAAATTTAAGAGGCGAAGGGGAGGGGAAGGAACGTTATCTGAAGAAACAAAGGACTTTAACCTGATGGCACTAACAGCAGAGCTGGAATAAGCATCCACCCAGGCCACAGACCCTGAGCCCTGCAGGTTAAGAGGATAATGTACAAGCTGAGTTGTTGAATAGAGTTTAAATTAAAATTAATCTTCTGGCAATCAATCTTTGCCTCTACTCAGCTGTTTTGGAGGAGTGTGTGGTCACCTACCAGCACAGGGCCTGACTGGGGGTGAGGAGACATTGATTCCCTTTCCTCCATGTGCTCCCTTTCCTCCTGCCCTGAGCGAAGGACTGGGGGTGTTTGGGTCACTTTTGAGCACCCATGGGGCAAGGCTTCAGCAAGAAAACCAGTGGCAGCAGGAGAAGCTGGTGACAGTGCCTACTGCTGTGGCACTGGCTGCTGGAGAAGGGTCATGCTCAGAAAGGAGCCCGAGGCTCCGTCCTGGTGGGATGTGATGGAGTGAAAGGGAGGTGGAATCACGGAATTATGGAATGGTGCAGGTGGGAAGGGACGTTTAAAGACCATTTAGTCCAACCCCCTGCTGTGGGCAGGGACACATTCCACTATCCCAGGGGGCTCCAAGCCCCGTTGAACCAGGTGTTGGACAATTCAAGGGATCCAAGGGCAGCGGCGGCTTCCCTGGGCAAACTCACCACCCTGACAGCCAGGAATTTCTTCCTAATACATGGTCTAACCCTGCCTTCTTTCAGTTTAAAGCCATTTCCCCTTATCCTGTCCCTCCATCCCTTGTCCCCATACCTCACCAGCTCTCTTGGAGCCCCTTTAGGCACTGGAAGGGGCTCTGAGGTCTCCCAAAGCCTTCTCTTCAGCTGCCGGAGCCCAAACTGTGTTAAGGCATCAGCACCGTGGGTGTGAGAGGGGCTGCTGGCACCCACCCTGGGTCTGACCGTGCAGAGGTACCTTAGGCTGTGTCTGCATTAGGAAGGGATTTACATTTTGAAGTAGATGTTGAACAGCATTGCTGCATTTTCGCTCAAAATGTGATGAAAACTAAATTGGTGTTTGCTTCATTTGAAAGGGCTGATGCTGCAATGAAATGCATATTGTATTTCAGCTTAGAGGGAGGTGCAGTGGACAATAATTCCAGCAGGTAGCTTGAAAAAGAGATGATTACCTCCACTATTCAGAAATCCTGCCCCAGCTACAACCACAAGAGACTTAATGCTGCTGAATAATTCTGTTTTCCTGATAGAAATCCTTTCTCTCCCCTCCCTGCCCCGTCTATTTTCAAGGACCAAGATAAAAACAAGCCGCTGTCTACCCTGGCCAACCTGGCAATCACCATCACAGACGTGCAGGACATGGACCCCATCTTCATCAACCTGCCCTACAGCACAAACATCTACGAGAACTCACCTCCGGTAAGGGCTGTGCTCCAGAAGGAAACAGCCAGCTCCAAAATATTCAGCCCCTTTTTAAAACAGGCAGCCTAAGAATGGGGGTTCAGGAAGCCCGGACCCTAAATAAAATATTTTCTTGAGGGTTTCTCCTTAAATTCAACAAAAGCTTTGTGTTGTTTGGGGCAGACAGTCACCCCGTCTCCTCCCCACGGTCTATCTGCATGCCATTTCCAATAGAGAACTTGAAGGAGAAATCTAAACGTTCCTGAAATGAGGCAGTTTTGAAAATGCCAGAATCATCAGCCATTTCAGCACTTTGAGTCTTTTCCCCCAGGTTTTGCCAAATTGGTCCAATCATTTTAGTTCTTCTGAAACTCGGTTTGTCAGCAAACTCGCTGTTTGTGGAAAAGCGTCTCCCAGTCTCTGAATACAGCAGGGATAAGATATTTTTTTCCCCTCACAGATGTCAGGGAGCATGGAGGGCAGCTTGGGCTTTGGGAGCTGTTTGCACTGCTCCCACCAAGGGCTTTAATCCAGGCGCCAGCCCTTCTCCACAGCATCCACAGCTGTGCATCCCATCACTTTGTCCACGGGGAAACATTTTTGTGTGTGTGCCTTAAAATCACGGCACGGTGGGCACCCACACCACATGTGCATCCCATAACTTGTCTGGCGCTCTGGGTCCCAAATGCCTGGTGGCTCAGTTCAGAGGGAGAGGGAACTCCAGTGTGGGAACTTCAGTTTTTGCCTTTTTATTCACTTTGGAGCGAAGCCCTGACATGAGGAGTGCTGGATCAATAGGGCTGAGTTGTGCTGCCTCAAATCCCACGGGGACACAGCACATTACCTGTCTGCTGGCCCAGAGGTGGCCAAAAGCACCCAGCTTATTCATGAATTACTCACGAGGTAAAAGTTCTGTTGCTATTAAGGAGTATCTCTGGGATTGACAGAGTGAGGGAAATAAAAACCCACGAATTCGGTCACACTTAGCTAGGAGGAAAACGGCTTTAAATGAAATTAGAGGAGCAGAAGTGCCATAAGTATTAAAAATCATAGACTGCATCACCTCCATGGAGTGATCTGGTATCCAGGAAAGGGAATGTCTTCCAAATAATGATATATATTAAGGCTCAAGGATCCTTTTGTGTCAATACACTGACACGCACCACAGTTATTCCTGGAACATTCGCTGTTTGCAGTCAGGAAAGCAGCAAATAACCACTGTGGAACATGGTGCAGGAAAAGGAGGAAGGAATTCCCATCTGGTTTAGAGATTTTAATTTCTCTTGGCCACGTGCAACACCTCCAAAGGCACTGAGGTATCCAAATTGGATAGGTGTCCCCAGAGGCATGGTGAAGAGGAAGATTGCTGGAGGTGGGAACTGCTTTGAGTGGTGTCACCCTCTGGTTTGGACCCAAATTCCCAGCCTTCCTGGGAGAAATTCCACTGCTGAAACAGGGATGTGGTTTGCTTTGGCAAGCCTGGGGTTTAACGCAGAGTCATTTGGTTGGAAAAGGCCTCAAAGTTCATCAAGTCCAGCCTTTAATTATGTGATTTTTTTTTTATTGTCCCAGTGTAAACCTCCTCATCAGCTCTGCCCTGCCCCCTGAGTGGAGCCATGCGTAGAGTGGATGTCTTGGTTATCAAAACGTTCACCAGCAATTTGGGTGGGGAGTCTGGGCTTGGCCAGCTCCTGTCCAAAACCAGGCTTGCAGGTCAAACCAAGAGGCTGTGGTGCATTTTGGGGTGATGTTTACCCTGACATGTGACTCAGCAGGTCCAAATGTGCTCGAGGCATCTCGTTCCCGCCCTAAATCCAGGGAGCCGCTGCTCCGCGTGTCGCTCCCAATCCCTCTTCCCTCCTTTTATCTGTGGTGCACAGCATGTCTGTGCCACCCTATCGATGTATCAGGCCACAATACCTCATCTGAAGTGTATACATTACCTAATAAAATCCTTCTTATTGGGATTATTGCATCAAATTTTAATTTCCTCACTCGAGTAACAGCATGTCAGCCAGCCCGTCAGCGGAGAGCCGATAGAAGGTGAAAGGAGTGGATAAACTGCAGCAAATTACCACAAACAGATCTCTATCAGCCCTTTGACTGGAATTGACTGGAATTAAGAAGTGAGAAATGGGATTTTTTTTTTTTTTT
>VZDJ01000146.1:2038312-2050239 GCA_008694505.1 Cyanoderma ruficeps | reverse complement strand
TTTTTTTTTTTTTGCCGTGGCAGCTTTCTGAAGCGCTCACCCCCGCCCCTCCTCCTCCTGCTGCAACGCTGGGCTGCGCTTCGCCTTTCAAGTCCCTAATCCTGTAAGAGAAGAAGAAGAAAAAGGGGTGGAGGGGCACGAGAGGGGAGAGAAGTGCAGTTGTAGTTCTTATTTCTCTCAGGCTGGGCTCTGGGAGCACGGCTGAGAAGCGTTTTGGGCAGGTGCTCATTGTGACACTGAGAAGAAAGCAATTTCCTATCGGGCAGAGGAAAAGGACACGGCAGGGAGAAACTCTGCTGTCCCTGGAGGTGTTGTATCTTCTTTCTTGATGCCGTTTATCATCCCAGCATGGCTCAGACATCTCTCCTAGGGCACCCAAGTGCACCTGCAGCTGTGGCAAAGCTCTGAGGCGTGTTTTTCGTCCTCAAGAGGGTTTTTGGGTGTCTGTCCTCACAGCAGCTGGAGACTGGGTGGCGTGGGTGATGTTGAATGTCATGGAAAGGAAGGGTGGCCCAAGCACTGGCACAGGCTGCCAGGGTAGTAGTGGAGTCACCATCCCTAGAGGTGGCACTTGATGATGTGGGTTAGTAGTGGCCTTGGCAGTGCCGGGAAAGCAGCTGGACTGGATGATCTCAGAAGGCTTTTCCATCCAGAATGATTCTGTGACTCCCTGTCCTCCAGGCAAGCTGACAGGGGCTGGAGGAGAGGGGCCATTTCCCCTTGCAGAGCTGCTGTGGTTCTGATGGGCCCCTGCTCCTGCACCTCAGCTGGGTGCCAGCTGTTGCTGCAGCTGCACTTTGTGGGTCCAAGAGGAGGAATCCACTCTCCAGGAAAGAAGCTGAGGGCTGTGAAGGTGTGCTCCATCCCACAGGGAGCCACGTGAAGGCACGAGTGGGGCCAAACC
The DNA here is from genome assembly GCA_008694505.1 of Cyanoderma ruficeps. Taxonomy (NCBI): domain Eukaryota; kingdom Metazoa; phylum Chordata; class Aves; order Passeriformes; family Timaliidae; genus Cyanoderma; species Cyanoderma ruficeps. Next base: position 2,049,335 of record VZDJ01000146.1, on the reverse strand, counting down.
CCCACGGGGGCCAAGAGCAGCAGTTGTATTCCCTTGCAGTAGAATGGTACAGATACATGTCAAACATCATTAAAACAATTTTAATTCCTCAGCACCATCCCCCTCCTCCTCAGAAACTCCTCGAGTTGAAGAAATAATGTAGAATCAGTGCCGGTTTTGCCCTAGAGTCTCAATAGCTCAGAGTTAATTCTTCCTTACAATATTTTCAGCCTATCAGTGTGAACACTTTATTAAAAGCTCAGGGTTTTATTAAAAAAGGATTGATTTACCCCTGCCCCTCTTCAAAAAACCCTCAGATTTTGTTTGGATAATGTGCCATTCTTTATTTTCTTTGCCTTTTTTTAAGCATAGGCTTTCCCAGATTATTACTTTTCTAAACCTTCTTCCTCCTCCCCCAGAGGGGAAGAGTTATTCTGTTCTCTCTGTACCCACCAGCCGAGCCCTCTCCTTGCTGCCACTGCTGTCTGCAGTGGGCGGGCAAGGTACGGCTTGTTTGAAAAGAAAAGTCAGGGATATTTGGGAGTGTCTGAGAGCTGCAGGGTCTTGGCACAGATTGTGCCCCGTGCCACTTCTTCATCCCCTTCCCTGGAACGTCCAAGTTTGCTCCCAAACACTGTGGCTGCTCAGGAAGGGATCATCCATCCTCAAGAGGTGGCGTCTGCCAAACTTGGAAAAGTCTTGTGAAAGACCTGTCAGGAAGGATGGAAGCCAGGTGGAATGTGAAGGATCTTGCTGTGGTTCCAGGAGACAGCATCCATGGATGGTAGGGAACCCAGCACCACCCCAACATGTGTTTCTTGGACACTGGAGAAACGTGGCTCATCCCCAGGAGGTGCTTTTGGAGCAGAGGAAGAAACACAGGAGGCTGCAAGGAGAACGGGGGGTGCCCCAATGCCAAAGCCCAGCAGCATGGTATCACATCAGGGGCCTGCCAAGGGCAGAGGGTGAACCTCGGCATGGTCCCTCACAGCCCTCCTTCCTGTGATCAAATGTCTAGATAATTTCTCTCCTGTGGGCATCTCTATGGCACGTGCCGCCGAGATATCCAAATGAGATTCCCCCTCCACCCCTCCCAAACTTCCCCTGCTGCCACATCCGCGCTCATCCTTTTATCTCTCCCTCCAGCCCTTCCCCTTGGCTCCTCCAGGAGGGGCCTCTCCCGCAGATCAGGCGGCCCATTGCTATTCCCCAGCCGTCTCAGGGCCCTGCCTTCCCTCTGCAGGAGGCAATTCCCATTCCGTGCTGCTCCCGAGCCGTGTGACAGGTGATGAGCGAGCTGTCACACAGACCTGGTGCCTTCACCCACTGCCCCTTCCATTGGGGAGCTCCCGCTGTGCCAGGGAGGGGAGGGGGCTCTTATCTGTCCCGTGGGGATGGGGGATTAAAGATCACATCGGCTTTGATTCCGCTGAATATGAGCATAACGTATAATACAATATATATAATATGTAATAGCACACATGATATATGGAATATAATACAATTATGTATGTATATGGTATAGCACAAAGTATAATGCATTATAATTTAAGCAAAACTATGCTGGGACAGAGCACGCTGAAATGCATCATCCTTTTTTCCCTCCACTTTGCCCTGCCCTCCTTTCCGCGTCCCCTCTTCTGCTTTCCCACCTGCTCCTTCCCCACTTTGGCGGTGTTTTTTGCTCTCCCTGTGCTGCTGGGAAAGCACAGTTATTGTCAGTAATTTAGAGGCTCTCCGGGTGGCTGCTGAGCCTCACCATCCGAGTGCTGCTCAGAGGCCGGTGACCTGGGATTTATGGCTAATGTTCTCGGTTAATAACATGGATTTACTTAAGGAGTCCATTGAAATGCCCTCGGAGATCAGGGAACGGGCAGCCTGCCTGGCCCTGGGAGCCTTCTTTATGGCCAGCAGCGGCATTGAGCCCACAGGGACACGGATCTGGAAGCCAGGGAAGACGGCAAATCCCTGCTTTCCACCGGTGATGTTTCTGCCACAGCTTTCCCTTTGGCCTTCAGATGATGGATCGTGGGGCAAGCACGAGGCTGCCGACCTCGTTAGATATGCAAACGCCTCTGCTGACATTTCCTTCGAGGGGAAAAAAAAAATATTAAAAAATTTGCTGCTTTCCCTGCTGTTAATAAGCCAATGAAAACAAGAACAGCTGAGTTGTAAATTTTTTCACACTACATTAATTACGGGCATGTGCATGTGTTGGTATTCACAGGGGCTCACTGCACTGCGGCGGGGGAAGTTGACTTATGGAGCAGGATATTTTTATTTCAAGAGCTAAACAAGAATTTTGGGTCCCTCTTATGTTCTTCTTGTCAGTTTTGGGGGACCCTTGGATCTTTCCGCTGGGCTGTAGGAGCAGTGCGTCCTGCAGGATGGAGGGTGAGGTGGCGGTTGCAGAAGCTCCTGCCTCTGGGCAATCCCTGGTTTTCAGCATCTGTCCAGCCCTTCTCCTCCTCCTCCTCCTCCTCGAGGGTTTCAGTTAAAATCTCTGCAGCTCACTTAGTTGTGCAGCTGGATGCCAATGGTCAGTGTGAGCAGCCCTTATGGCTTGGGGTGGCACATTTGGGGAACACAGTGGGAGAAGAGGACAGGTTGAAACTGGGGGAGCCAGTGGCAGATTAAACTGGTGTAGTGACCGAACTGAAGGTCGTGGTGAAAGGGAATTGTTTCCTCCTGGTGATGCCCTCAGCATTCCCAGCTACATCCCGGGGTGGGTTAGCAGAGTTCTGCGGCTCGCACCGGAGCGATGAGTAGTGAGCCTGAACTGCTCCAAGGGCAGGCAGCGGGACTTTTCCCTGACCTGCCGTGTCCTGGGACAGGTCATCCCTCAGCAGCTGGCCCATGGTGAGAGGTGCAGGTGGTTGTGGGAGCCCAGCAGTGCTGTGACACTGTCCCCTGTCCCTCCCCAGGGTACCACCGTGCGGATGATAACGGCCATCGACCAGGACAAGGGTCGTCCCCGGGGCATCGGATACACCATCGTCTCAGGTGAGCCTTGGGGGCACGGAGGGGACCCCAGCAGGGATGGNCATCCCTGGGAAATCATGGAGTAAAATAGATCAAATGATTTAGGATGGAAGGGACCTTAAAGACTATTGTTCCAACCCCCCTACCATGGGCAGAGGCACCTTCCACTAGATCAAGTTGCTCCAAGCAAATTTGACAATCTCTCTGGTTGAAACCTTTCATTCCTGATGATAAGCCACAAACAGCTCAGCTTCACACAACACCAAGGAGGGGATTTTCTGTTCCGGGAGGGAATGGGATTGAGTATGGACCGAGCGGCTCCTGGTGGCTTCTGTGGGTTTTCCCAAAAGTCTCAGGAGATAGGATGCAAGGACTGGGCCCATGAGGGTGCAGAGCTAGAGAATGAAGCTTAATTAACGTGGTGGTGGCTTTCTGCCTTCTGACAGGCATGTGGATTGAGCCTGCCTTTGCAGTCTGGCTCCGAGGCCTGGGAGCCCTTCTTGGTGTGGATGAGTGGATCATTGCTGGGCAATGCTCCACCCCTTTGGCTCCATAGCCAGAGGATCCCTTCTGATGGCAATAGGGGCAGGGCAGGCTGGGAAGGTGTTTCCAGATAAAACCCAGCTGCCTTGTGGAAATTTTGCTGGTTTTGGGGGGTTTGGCCCGTTTCCTTTAAGACACCTTGAGCTCAGCAATCTCTGCCGTACCCCAGCAGACTTTGGTGCTGCCAGAGCTGCCCTCAGATGCTGCTTTGGTGAGGACAGACAGGCTTCTCAAGGTCACCCAGGAGTGAGGGACCAGCTTGGTCAGTGTGGGTTGTAACCCTCTTCCTGGCATCACTTTTGGGGGGCTTTTTTGGGGAGCAGTGCCTCCCCTCCCCGCTGTGCCACATGGTCCGGGCGCTGTCTCCACGTGCAGGAATAATTTCCCGGTTTCTTTTCCTGAAAGCCCAGCCATTTCAAACCCTCTTTTAATCAGCCTCAAGGGTCAAGGTGATTTCACCCTGACTTTCAAGTCCACTGATCCTGACTGCAAGTATCCAGCCTTTGAAGATGCGAGGATTATTTATTCCTCTAATTCCCTCTGCAATTTATTCAAGAGACTCTCCCAGATTGTGGGTATCAGCTGGCCAAGGTGCAGCAGGGCTGTCTTCTGGCTGATACGGGATCTTTTTCACTGGAGACCGGACTGAAACGTCAATCTAATTTTGGAGAGGTTGCTGAATTACGGTGAGGATGGTAAAACAGCTGCCAGCCTGACCATCCTGGATGGGCAGTGGGATGGTGGAAGGGGCATCAGGACACTCTGGGATCCAGGTGGAACGCGGAGAGACCTGCAGGCAGATCACTGCACACAGCCTTGCATCTGCCTGTCTATGCCAAGAGCTTAACCCTTGCCCGCCGTCCTGCCTCGGTGGGGGCAGCTCTCCTCTCTCTGGAGGATCCAGCAGAACAGATCAAAAGCGTGATCAAACTACTTTGCACTGTTATTTTTTTTTTCCCCAGCATGAGAATTATGAAGTGTTTTCCTAACTGGCCAGGAATCTTTCTGCTGTCGTCACCAGGGTCTCTTGGGGAAGGGGTTGGATGGGAATGATCAGCCTGTAGACTGAGCTGATGTTACTTTCTGATGTCTGAGAGTCCAGACACAGGACTGGCATCTAATGTGCTTCCAAAATCCTGCTCACTCAAGGCAAGCAATTTTCCTTTTGGCAGGCAGGTAAAGCCTAATTAATTTCTCATTATCCTCAATCACGATGGTAAAGGTCAGCAAGCAGATTTTTGTGCCTGAGCTGGAAATTTTTTTATGGCAATTTTGAAAAAAAAAAAAAAAGCCTAACATATGGGAATGGGGAAGCAAATTAAATTAGAAACCGACCGTAAGCAAAAGTGAAAGTGGCTGGTGGAAGCAGTAATTAAACCTGGCTCTTTAGCTCCCTTCCAGGAGGGGAGGTTGCAGTGATGCTGCTCCCATTCCCCTGCAGGGGTGGGTGATACCTTTTCTTGGCTCTCAGTGTTTTTTGGGCACAGGATTAGCATGTGGCTGGTCCGATTTTGCCTTTTGGGCTGATATATACAGCAGTAGAGAGCTGAGGAGCAACCTGGCCCTTCATCACACCTTGGGTGTTAATGCCTAAAGCGTTGGTGTGATTTGGAGGTGGGGTTTAGAAATCAATTTGGAATTGTCGCTGTCCGTTCGCCCCATCCCTGGGGCAGCCACGTCTGGGGATGTACTGCAGCAGCCCTTATTTATACAGCTATCTCCAGCACAAGGTCCTCCCGTGACAGGAACACAATAAAACTAAAAGATTAACCATAACCACATAAAATAAGACTTGAGGTCTAACTTTATGCCGCCAGCTTACAAAGCTGTTAAGGCTGAGATGATGGAGGAGCACTGGTGTAGCTGTGCCATGGCTTTGGCTGCTTGTCCTGCCTGCATTGGGAATCATTTCCATATCTAATAGGGAAAAGCCATTTGGTCATTTCTGCCCCTTCCTTCCCATCAGAGTGTTTTAACTCCAGGAATATGTGCTTTTTTGCTTCGCTCTTTACAAGGAAGCCAGCTCACTGCCCAATTGGAAAAGAAATCCAAATTGAGACCTCACAATTCAAGCCTCTCAGCCAACAGGCTGGTCAGTGCCTGAACTGCTCCATTCAGTGCTCCACATTGCTCCAAAGGGTGTTCCTGCTGCTTTTCCTGTGGCCAGAGCCCTGTGAAAGCCCTCCCTCCCCAGCTGCAGTGACAGGTTGGAGATGCTCAGCCGCTGAGGTCAGGACTCTGTTTGAAGGACAGATAATTAATCCAGCAAAGTAATCCACAGCTCCTTTTTGGCAGATTTATGGAGATAGCCTCTGTACCGGGGACTCTGCCTCATCATCTTTCATTTCCCAGGCAAAGCGAGCGACTTGTTGTATAACACGACCTGTTCTAGATAAGGCTTTTCATTTAGGGGAACTCTCCGGGCTAACAGAGATTGATTTTCCCGGCAGAATTCGGGAGGGCCCTGGCGTTTTGGGCGGGATCAGCCCTGCAGACGGCAGTGTTTTCACATTTGCTGCCTCTGCACATCGCCTGGGGCACGGGGAATCCTCCAGCCCTTTAAGGGAAGGATTTTTAGCATGAGTTAAACAGCAATTTAATTAATAGGCAGGAGGAGACTTTGGCCCGCAAGCTCTTCTTAGGAAAACGTATTGACTCACAGGTTGCTTGCTAGCAGTAAACTTTGGGCTTCATTTATTCCCAGGATAGTCAGCAGACTTGGAGTCTTCTGGCAGGAGGATGTGAAGGTGACCTGTGCTGCTTGGGCAGGCACTGAAGGGTTAACCCAGGGGAAAGGGTCCCACACGTCAGTCTCTGCCCGCCTGACACATTTCAGGTGCGGTGATGGATGGGCAGTGGGAGATTGCACAAGGGCAATCTATACGTCCTTCCTGGGGCTTGGAAAGTCCTTCAGGAGCTTTCAGTCAGAGATGGTCCTTAGGGCTATTCACAAACCCTCGGGTGGGGTTCTTTCCCCCCTGTCCTGAGTGGATTGTTTTATGAGACTGATGCAGTTTCTAGCAAAGCCTCTCTTCCTTAAGCTGGTGCATCCCGAGGGAAACGTGAATTAAAAATCATTATTTGCACACTGCAATAGAAGTGTGAGTTACGAAAGTGCCGGGGAAGCTGAAAAGAATTGTTCTCCGTCTTCTGGATTTCCTGCTAAGGAATAAAATGTCACATATATAATTTTTTTTCTATATAATATAGAGTAATATAGAATATAGTAATATAGAGTATATTTCTATATGATAGGTGAGTAAAAAAATCAGTGCAGTAGCTCTCAGAACATTTCCCATGCTCTTAACAGAGCCAGAGTGCCCCACTGCCTTCCTTATGAAGGTGAATCCTTGAGGAAAGGTCAAGTGGCCAAAGAGGTCTCCAAGCACTCAGCTGCCAACACCCTCCTCCATAGCTTGACCTGACTTAATAAAGAAGGCAGAGCAAAGCAAACCACTTCCCTAAAACCCTTAAACCGGACATTGGGGAGAACCCTTGGAGGTGAGGACCTGCTCATTTTACCTACACGGCTCCAGCTTTTTCCCACATTCGACTCGCTCGGTGAACTGCCAGGGTGTTGAAGCTCTCATAAATTCCAGCTGCTGGGAGGACCTTCCTGCGTGATTTAAAGGCAGCCATCACAGCAGAACATTTCTGTAGGAGGACACGCTGATGGGTGGAAAAGTGCCTTGCGCCGAGTTATCCATCAAAAGCTGTTTTTTCCCCACGCTGCCAGTGCAAGGGGACGAGACGGCGCAAAGCGAAGATGGTGGCTGCGGTCACAGCCCCTCTTTCCTTGGCTCACTTGCTCCCCACCTTCCTCCACGCTGGTTTTTGTCGTCACGTTGGCATCTGGCTTTGGCTCCCTGGCAATCCAGGAATCATTGGGAAGAGATATGATTTGGGATAATTGGTTTGCATGGCAGGTGGTCCCCCAGCAAATGGCCTTCGGTAATTAAAACTATACATTCCGTTTTATGTGTAAATAGGAAACAAAAGCATATTTTCTGTTTAATTTCTGGGACTTCCTGTTTAACTTCTTGGGATGTAATGTGTATTCAAGGCTGAGCAACTTGGTCTAGTGGAAGGTGTCCCTGCCCATGGCAGGGGTTTGGAATGAGATGATCTCCAGGGTTCTTTCCAACCCAAACCAGTCAATGTTGGCAGCCAGTGGAGAACGATGAACCTGGACCACCTCTGTCCACGTTGTGACTAGCAAAAACAACTGGTTCTGAGATGGTTTTTAATGGAGGAATTTCGGAAAGCTGTGGAGCCTGGAGGTGTGAGGTTTATGCCAAAAAGCTCATTTTAGATGATGTGGGGAAATGACGGCTGTGGTCCAAGACTCAGAATCCTTTTGTGTGAAGAATTACACTCAGAGCAGAAACTCTGCGGGTTCTGTTCTCCTCTCTGGTACTCAGCCACAGCTCCCAGGAAATTTGGGAGGGGGATTGCACCTTGGGTGATAAATATCTCCTTTTATTTCCTTGTACTGTACATTCCGTTCTAAAAAAGGGAACTGTGTGAGCGTTTGATGTGAGCTCCTTTTGTGGCTCTGCGAGATCAGGAGCTCTACTGGTTGTGCTAGAATGGACAAATCCTGTGGGAAAGATACTAAAAAGGCCTGTTTGCAGAGCAGGCATGTGAGAAGGAGCGCTGGCACACAGCTTTGGGCTCAGATCTGTTATCCCAGAGAGCAGCAAACCAAAGTCCTGAGCAGGAGGAGGGAGCACTGTTTCTATACAGCACCTTGAATTCCCAGAAAGAGCCGGTTGTAGTAACCGGTTTTCCAGTGGAAATGACTTGTTGCCTTTGAATTCAAGCACGGGGCAAGGTCCCTGCCCTGGCAGTGCTTCCCTGCCGGCGGCCTGGGGGCAGAAACTCAAGGTGAAGAGCAGCGAGGTGCTCACGGCAGCTGATGGACTATTTGTACGCTAATAACTGTGTCTGTTGCTGACTCCGTGAACCACATCCAACAGCATCTATTTCGGTGCCGAGGAGCCCTGACGGAGCACATTCTGATTAATAAATTATCCGCAGCAAGGTGTGTGTGATGGGCTCCCCTTTCGCATCTCATGAAAGTCACCCGCTCCAAGCTCAGCGGCGGCTTCCCAACGTGAGCAGCCCTTCCTGTAGAGGGGGGTGGGAAAATTATCCTGCCCTGGGAAAACGGCCTGCCCTGACATGACTGACAGGTTGCTCTTCACTAGAGCAGGGCAGTAGTTGCATCTCCTCTCCCTCCAAAGGATTTCAGTGGTGCTCCTAGGTCGAAGGGATAGAGAAGAAGGAGGAGATACTGATGTGGGGTTTTTTACCCCTTTCGTTTTTCTCTTTTCTTCCCCCTCTGCCCCTTTCCCTGGGTTTGAGCCAGTACTTTTAACGGCCTTTTTAAACTGAGAGCTTGGCTGAGGGCAATTAAACATAATGGCTCTCATCTATAAAACCCCTCGTTATAGCAGCGTTTCTCTAAAATGATGCCTATGCCACCATCCGTTCCTCAATGAGCTTGGAAAAACACTCTGAATGGGCTCCTGTGATCCATCCCAGTGCTCCCAACCCAGCATCCTGTCAGTGCCTGCCTTCCCAGGCCCCTGCCTGGCTGCAGTGTGTGCAGGAGCTGCTGCTGTGCCCATACCTGCACATGGATAGATGGATGGGAACCTTCTCCTTCTTCTTGACCTGTGTCATAACAAGAAGCTGAGTTTGTAGGTCCTGAGCAAAGCTGCTCCTTGCCAGGTGGGAGCAGCCAGTCTGCCAGAAGTGGATTCATACTGCTGTCCCACAGTTCTCCATTTTTTTTCTTGTTGTCATTCTCCCCTTTCCCTCTGTCTTTCTGATATTTAAAACATTTTCTGCCTTGTTTTCCTTCTCTCTGCCCCCCATTTTGCTGCTCAGCCTTTCCTTTCCCATCCTTTAATTTCTGCCGCATCCCTGCGTGTACCTCTGGTACATCCTCTCCAGAGAGAGGAAAGACGAAATTGGCTAATTTCCCCCCACCTTATATTTTTTCCCTTGTTCTCAGGAAAGTGGAGGCATGTGAAGTGATCAGAGAGATTTTGGCAAGGGAAACGTCTCGGGAAATGGGGATTGTTGAGCAGTGTGAGTGCTTCAGCAGAGGCCACTGGTCAGAGCAGTGAGGAGGTGGCGGTTGGGGAGGTATTGGAGACACCTCTTTCCCTAAAAGTGCAAATTTGCAAAGCCAGGATTTCTCTGCTGATAGAAAGGGAGCCCCAGTGGGCATAGGATGAATATCTGATTGTGTTGGGGATGCTGAGCTATGGAAAAGCCTCTGATGTGCAGTCTGGGAGGCCTTTGGGTCCCCAATTTAGTTGCCCATCCTTCAGAAAGTGACTATGGTCCAATACGAAATTCATGACCATCTTTAGGATGTGGAACACGGCGCTCTGTTTAGTCAAATTCCTGCCCTATTGACCTAATCCCGCTGAATTCCATTGTTCCCACAATTTATTACACTTCGCATTAGGGGGAGGTGACCCCGAGGCATAAAGTTTACCATGGCAACCTGGTGTCCTGGAGCATTGAAATGCCTGGCAGCACAGTCCAATCCATCTCCTGGAGTGTCCTTCAAAGCCGGGATCGGAAGCAGCTTCCTAAGGAGTCAGCCATAAATTACAGCAGGAAAGTGGGAAGTCAGGATGGAAAGAGGGGAATTGTCCAAGGGAGGAGACTGGAGATCTTCATGTACAGCAGCTAAAGGTTAGGGAAAAAAATCCCTCAAGGCTGTTGCTAATATTTTAAGTGGCCTGGCATCAGCTCATTAAGCTGGCCAGTGGTCAGTGGGCCGTTTCAGGCGGAGAGAAGAGGGGAGCAAGGACAGGAATGGGAGGAATTCGGTGCAGGAGGAAGATGGAATGGCTCAGTAATGGGGACAAAGGTGTCGAGGCACTTAGGGCCCTGGGAGAGAGAGGAGAGGCCAGGTGGCTCCTGGGGTGGCTGGCCCCAGAGGCTTTGGCCGTCCTGAGAAAGGTGCAGCTGTGATCAAACCGAGCTTGGAAGGGAACAAGGTGGATGCTCAGTGATGGGAAACAACTTTCCGTGGCAGCAGATCTGTCTTGCAGCTCCCTTCCAGGGAAATGACAAATGCTGTGTGTGTTTCGTTCGTGCTGAGATGTATTGAGAAGACAGCATTTATTTTTTACTCCCTTTCGACTGGGATGACTGGAACGTACCTGCAGGGCTTCCTGGCTCCTGTCTGTGTCTGGTTCAGGGGTTTCTGCGTGCCTTGAGATGCTGAGGGGAGCAGTGTGGGTGACCATATGCCCAGGTGTAACCTCCCTGGTCATCACTAATTCAGCAGCCTGCTCTGCCTTTGTGTCAGGCTGGTGTCGGGTGTCCCAGGCCCCACACACCAACTGCTGGCTTTTGTCTGGCTCACAGGGAGAGCACCTGGGGCTGTCATGAGCACATTCCCAAGCAGGACATTGTCCTTTTAGTGTCTGCTGGCCATGGCACCCCAGCATCATGTCTTAATCCCCTCTGGGTGTCTAATTCCAGAGGA
>VZDJ01000146.1:1978897-2038230 GCA_008694505.1 Cyanoderma ruficeps | reverse complement strand
CAGGGGCCAAATCTGGCTCCAGTAGAGGAAAACCAGGCAGCTACACAGGGTCAACACATATGGCAAGAGCATAAAAGCAGGGCAAGTGCCTACAATATTTTGCTGACACTTTCACTGGCTTCAAATATATCCAGCTGAGAAATTCCTGAGCTGTGTGAGGCTTCTGTATTACTTGATAGAATTTTTTTCTTTCTTTAAGCTCTGCAGCCTCTCCTTTAGAACATGTGGACTTGTAACCCCTTCAGCACCCTCTGGCAAGAGGCCCCACAGCTAAACCACCCCCTGTTACCTGGAGAATTCCTTGTGGGCTTGGTCCACCTGTGCCTCCCTGTGATTATCCTGGACTGATGTCCCTTAACTCCTGTATTTTAGGAGAGAGGCCATGCCCACCTGCTTTCAGCTTCGCTTTGCAAATTTTAATAACTAAAATGCTTTGAAATTCTGCTGCTGCCTCCAGCATTGGCAGCTTTTGGCTATGGAAGGAGAGCCCCGTTTTGAGCCCTAAGGCTGGACACATGAGAGGAGGAGAGTGTAACAGCCATGACATTTTAAAGCACATTGGAATGGCGTGCCACATTCCTAGAACCCACTGCTTGGAGCTCTTGTCCTCTTGCTTCCCTCCTGGTTCCCTCCAGCCCTTTTTGGGATCAGCTGTGCCAGCTGCTTGTGCTCACATTCCTGTCATTTTTCTCAGGTAACACCAACAGTATCTTTGCACTGGACTACATCAGCGGAGCCTTAACCCTGAATGGGCCCCTGGACCGGGAAAATCCCTTCTACAGCGCTGGATTCATCCTCACAGTGAAGGTGAGACCTGCTCCAGCCGGGAAGCACATGGGCAGAGCAAGATGGGAAGGACATCCTGCCTGGGAACAGCCCTTCCAGGCAGCACTGCAAACCTGGGATGTGTCATTCTCATGGGCATCCAGAGCCGTGATGTGCTGGCCAAGTGAGATGTTAAACACAGCCCCTTTGTTTGGGGGCCCAAAATGTGATTCACTCAGTATGGATGTGTGAGGGCATTTTGGCTGTCCTGCCTGTGGCTGTGTCTGCTGAGAGCATCCAGGTACCCCAGGGTTACATACAGCACCAGACACATGCTCAAGCGCCTGAATTGTGCCTACTTTTGCCTGTTTTCCCTCTTTCTCCCCACCAAACCCCTGGATAAACAGGACATTTTGTCTTGTCAGCAGGCAGTGGTGTAACAGGGTGCCTATCTGGCACGGGGAGGGAGGGATGCTGGAAGTTGCCTTGTCAAGGAAAGGCATTGGAGCATGGCTTTCCAGCCCCACCAGCCCCACCTGAGAGCAGCTCCGTGGCTCTGCTCACAGCCCTGTAATTAAAATCAATACCAAGCTGGGCAGCTGGTTGGAAACGCATTTAGGAGTATAGATTCTGCTGGGCCGGGGTGGGGAAAAATCAGCAGCGTAGGAAGGGTCATTGATTGGGAGGGAGGCAGCTGGCACATCGCCTTCTTGTTTTGGCAAGTGTGACGCTTCCTTGGAGGGGGGCAGAGGGAGAAGAAATCACCCCTCTAGGTCCCAGACACAGTTCATACCATGGGGCTTTGTGTGTGAGGAAGAGATCCTCGCCCATCCCTGGTGTTTTTCGTTCAGGCTTTTATAGTTTCAAAACTCAGGAGAGGGAGGATTGTCTGGTTTTAATAGGGCCAAAAATATCTGTTTAATCTTGGAAAGGTTTGTGAGCCTGAAAACTTGCCCGCTTTCCTCCCTGCATGACAATGGAGTTCCAGCCCCATTCTGTTGATCTGATAGATTTCCATGTCCTGTCCCCACAAACTTCGCGTCCTCCCGCAAATGCCAGCTCTCTGCGTCCCGCATCCCCAAGACCCAAAATGTTCTCTGCTGCTCTCATCCTGGAGCACACAGTGAAAATACAGCTGGATTGCTCCTCGCTGGGATCAGCCTGTTCTGCTGTTGTGTGCAGAAGCAGTGAATAGCAATGAGCCGTGTGGGTCGTGATAGCGTTGCTTTTCCATGCCCACAGCAAAGCAAGATTATCCAAAGGACAAGAGGAGGGACTCGGCTTGAAAAGGCTGTTTCACGAGTCTTGCTTCTCTGGCATTAAAATCTGCACTCTCTCCTTTTTGGGAAGGCAGAATTAAAGTCCTTCTTGACACAGAGGTGTGATGTGGACTCATGACTCAGCTCTGTATTTAGACACGTGTTGCCCAAACCTATTTTAAGGTCTAAGTCTTCTTTTCCTCTGGTGCCCTAGTTTTCCATCCCTGTGTTTTTCAGTACACTGTGTGGTTCACTGTCAGCTCCCGGTCCCACATCAGGGATGGCAGAGGAGAGAGCAGGAATGCTCTTTGCCCCGTTGAGCCTTCCCTTATTTTGTGGAGTGTCCCCTACATCTCACAAGGGACATCTTTTTGTTCAGATGCTCGTGGCAGGGAGATCTCCTACTTGTTTCTCTGTGACTCTGGATCCGGCCAACCTGTTGCACGACAGAGGCAAGGAGGAACTTGGCCACAGCCATCCTAAGGGAAATGTTAAACCCCTGGGAAGGTTTTTGAGAGTGTTGTAGGACCAAAGCATGAGTGATGGGAGAGTTGGGCCAACATCTCTATGTGTTAATGGAACAGCAGAGCCAATTGGGCATCCTTCTGTGGCAAAGCGGAGTGAGAGAAAGCTGCAAGAGTCTCTCACCATGCCATGCCCACTTTCTTTACATTCCTTCTTCCTGGAGAACAAAGGCTGCCCTGTTTTCTCTCCGTGCAGGGGACGGAGCTGAACGATGACCGCACTCCGTCCAACGCCAGCGTCACCACCACCTTCAACATCCTGGTCATCGACATCAACGACAACGCGCCCGAGTTCAACAGCTCCGAGTACAGCGTGTCCATCCCAGAGCTGGCCCAGGTGGGCTTTGCCCTTCCCCTCTTCATCCAGGTGCAGGACAAGGATGAGGTGAGGTTTCCTCTCCCTCCTTTGCGGGGTAGCGCTGGTTTGGTTTCGGGGTGGGCAGGGGAGAGGTCGCTGCGGTACCTGTGATGCAGTGTGCGCTTCCATCCCAGCATCTACTTTCTCAGCTCTCACTGCTGCCATTGCTGTCTTTGCCGTGTACCCCAATTCCAGATTCCCTTCCCAGTGTGCAGGCACTAATGCAGCCAGGATTGCACGGCCCCTGAGAGCCAGAAAATAGGATTGTCTGGGAGGCTGATCCCCGCCTGCCTCTGAGGGCTCTCGTCAGGCCGTGCTTTGCCAGTCTGGTTTAGCAAAGAAGGAGTTTTCCTTCTGGGCTCCAGGGGGGACCTTCCAGGGACAGGGACCTGCCGGGGACAGGGAAGACACGAGCCCTCAGCTCTCTGTCCGAGGAAGGATGGGTGCTGCTGCTGTCGGAGATGCCCCTCAGGTGGGGAGGGCCGGGATACCAGTTCATCACTGCAAACCAGCCAGGAGCATTGGAGGCTTGTTCCCCCCACGTGTCGATGGAGCTCCTATTTGTCACACGCCGATCCGTGCCGTGTTTGGGATTGCAGCCTGTTTTCCAGCCTTGGGCTCCCGGCCTTCAATTACTCTGATTATTTGACTTGTGCAGTTCACGTCTGGCTGCTCCTGTGCGCTGGTCCCCCCCCAGCCCCGCCACGCTGCCGGGTGTCTGCTCCAAACTAGTGCTGACACCTCATGGTGAGCTGTCCAAAATCACTTGGAAAGGCTCTGCCTGCGGGCTCCTGCTGTTCCCATTCTTCTTCAGGCTGAGCAGGAGAGGAGGTGGGGGGGATTTGTCAGAATAAACGACATTATGGAATGGGTTGGGTTGGAAGGGACCTGAAAGATCGTCTCGTTCCAACCCCCCTGCCATGGGCAGGGACAGCTTTTGTTAGACCAGGTGGCTCAGAGCTCCATCCAGCATCATGGCTAAACATCATCAGGGTGTTTTCCTGATGCTTCAGGTGATGGGAAAGAAAACATCCCCCCAGCCCCCAAAATCCTGGTGGGTCAGTTAAAATGTGCACCTTTTAAGTTTGCCGTTTCTGGCTGAGAAGATGGATTTGCTATTGCAGAGCCCTGGGTGGAGTTCACCCTGTCTCATCAAGCCACCCAGAAACCCCATTTTTTTTCCATCTGAAGTGATTATGACACAGAACTAATAACCTGCTGGTGACTTGATGTCACCGTCCAGGAGTTATGAGTTCAGCCTGAAGAGGTGCAGATGAGCTATTAAGCAGATAAAGAGACTGTTTTTTCTTGAAAATGTCAATTGCTAATAAAGATATGGATATGACAGATGCTTAGGATAGTTTCTGAATAGAGCTGCTGTCGTGCTTGCTGGGAGATGTCAGCAGATCCATTCTTGAAGGGCATTGTAACACTTCTGTTTGTGCCACCAGGATGAAGGATCTGTCATTATTTCTGGTTAAACGCTCATTTTACTGGAGTGACTCCCATTCAAGAATTCACTTTTCAGCCTTGCTAATTTTAAAATGGGAGAATAAAAAAATAGCCTTGCCTTCCCCATCGCACCAGCAAAAAATAGACGCTGTTCTTTTGATGTATTTCTTTAACTTCTTGAGATTCCCCAAAAGAATTGGCTGAGATTTTTAAAACTGCTGAGAGAGGATCTCTTGTGCTAAGGGAGTCTGAAGGAGTTTTACTGTACACGTCTTCAGAGACCATCATATTAGCACGGATTGCTTTGACCATGGCAATATTTTCACTGATAAGAAGCAGAGGAGAACTGATTCTTGGAATATCTGGAGGGAGGAAAGTTATAAGCAATTGGTTGCTTTTTTTTTTCCGCATTATCCTGTGATGGATCTTCCTTATTTCCTCTCATGGATGCTTGCAACTGGGTTAACTATCAAGGTAGCACTTTGTGGGGGAAAAAAAAAGGGAGAAGATGCCCAGCTGGTGAAAAAGATGTGTGTGAGATAGGAGTAGGACTGCACCTGCAGCCAGCACTGCTTCCCAGAGAAGTATTTGTAGAACTCCGAAGACCCACCAACTTTCAGTGAAAAGAACCACAGAAAGGTTGGATAGTTGTCTGACAGCGATATTTTGGATGCTCAAGTGCCCCGTGAGGGCAGTGAGGGTTTTACAAACCATCTGGATGTGAGGAAGCTGAGGTGGCAGCAGGCTGCCTCGTCTCTCCGTGGATGCAGGGGTGCAGGGATGTGTTGGCAAGGACCGAGGTCTTCAGGCAGGGATGTGACTGAGGACGTGGCTGACAGAAGCTATTCTGGCAGCACCGGCTTCATGCTGGAGATGACACGACTCATTTGTGTAAGGGGCAGAGGGAAACAAGAAGAGAATTATACACGTCTCCAGGGAAAGCAGAGAGAGAAATAAATGAGAGCAGATGGGTTGAGACACGGGAAATCAAAGCTGGAGTCTTTGGGAAGATCACGTTGCTCCAGTTTGTCTCCTGCCTCCCAACTTATGTCGCAAAGTCCTGGGAGAGTCCCTTGGCAGATTGGTTTGTTTCCTGAGCCAGGCCACCCAGTCTGGTTCTGGCCCCTCTGGAAAATCCCGGCACTGCTCCTTTGGCCCTCCAGGTTGAGGTCCTGCTGATAGGGAGCAGCCCACACCTGGACTTTGCCCCGTGCAGGGGTCCTGGGGGTCTGGGTGGTTCTGGGGAGCCTTCCTGTCCCTGTGCCTTTGTAGAGCTGGGGAAAGGGCTGTCACGTGGGCCTGGCCTTCAGCACCCACCGTGTGGGCTGCCAAGGCTGTTAAACAAGGCTTTTCAAAACTAGGCCCACACAGCCCTTTGTTAACCATGGGGTTTTTGGCCTTTCTTTCTTCTGGTGTGTTTTGCACAAACTGAAATGATGGCTTTTAGAAGGAGTCAGATTAAACGATTCAGCAAAGCACTTAAAAATGCATTTCTGAGGCACACAAGACCACACTTGAAAGCCTGTGCTTGGATTTCCCTCTGTGCTGTAAGTGCCTTTCTGCGGCTCGGCTGGCATTAACCTCTCAGACGAGGTTCCCAAGCGAGTTTCCTCCGAGTCCAGCCCTGCAAACTCCCAGCTTTCACTCCCCAAACATTGCCATGGTCTCATTCCAGGAGGAGCTGGCTGGGGCTGCAAGGTGGGATGTGGAGCTGCTCCAGAGGGAGCTGGGCTGAGGTGGCCCCACACGTGGATTTGGGGTGCAGCCAAGAGGTGCTCAACCAGGTGTGCTGGTTTTCCTTTCTGCATTCTCCCGGACTTATTGAAAGAGAAATCAGCACACAGGGTTTGCACGGGGTTTTTATCTGGCCACGTTGAGCAACCTGTCTTGTGGAAGGTGTCCCTGCCCAGGGCATGGGGTTGGAATGAGCTGAGCTTTACGATCCCTTCCGACCCGAACCATTCTGGGGCTCTATGAGCCGAGAAAACCACATTAATTGCTGTGCAGCTGAGTTTCTCTCCCTGCCAGATAGAGAGCAGACCCTTGAAGAGCTGTCCCAAGCCATTCAGGAGCTGTTTATGAAATCCATTGAGGTTTCCCAGTGTTTAGGCTGAGCCTATACTCAACTGGACACCCCCAGGCTGTGGCTGGGTTCTCCTCTCATTCACATTCTGGTGGTTCAGCAGGGGGGCATCAATCCTGTGTGTGAGGCAGAAGATTAAAGCACTGACTTAGCTGCTTTTGCAGCGAGGTTTGTTCCAGGTTGAGAACAGGAGCCCTGAGCTGTGGGACAGGTTGGTGTTGATTCAGAGGGCTCATCTGCTGCCGGGCTGGCTGATTTGGGGGACATGGATGTCCTTTCTGGGTATGCTGGTGTTCTGTACCTGGCAGGGGTTTGGCCATCCCGGAAAAGGAGCAGGGCATCCTTTGGGGCATCCCCCATTTCCTCTGGCTCCAAGATCCATGGATGCCTGTCCAGGGAAGCAGCAGCCTGCTCTGCCAGGGCGTGCCAGGGAAACCAGCTCTCCCATCGTGGCTTCCACCTGATTTTCCTTGATGCGGTTGAGTGAAGAGGAAGAAAAGGGCAGAAGCTGTCTGAAGCGCCACTATCACGGCCTGACATTTTAAAATCATTTTGAAACAATTCTCTAAAATAAGCATATCGAGGAAGGTAAAATGGGGAATTTAAAATAAGGGAAAATCTGGGCCATGGGAATACGCTCTCTTTGTTGCACAGAGCTACTCCAGAGACCCCCATCAGGATATCCTGTGTGCCCATGCGTGTGCAGGTGGCAATATATGATTCATCCAGAGCATATATATGCATATGACAGGCACAAGCACTATAAATATGATCTACATGGCAAGGAACTGTAAAGGGGAATTGACGGCACACGAGCATTCTCTCCCAAAAGTGCCAGCTGCCGGTCGGGCTGAATTAGATTTCACAGGGGTTTTTGCAATACATGGAATTCACCAGCAAATTACCCTTAAAGAGGGAAAATCAATCATTTGGAGCAGAGATAAGCTGAAGGCAAGGCAGCCTCGGATTGATCCCGTCTGTGCAGGCGTGTGTGGAATTCAGCAGATAACCTGGGGAGAGCGGGGAAGGAGAAAACTACTCCGGGAGGGAGGGGGCAGGCAAGGACTGACACTTAGGATGGACAAAAAGATGGGAGAATAGGGATGCTAGCGTGGGAGGAGGACCAGACGGGCTGGGGAGCATTTTGCTCCAGGCATCCTGCATTGCCCGCCAGCCCAGTGAGTTCCTTGGGGATGCAGGGGACAAGCGCCAGTGTCCAGTGTGCCCTCGAAAGGGTTTTTGGCACATTGGGAGCTGGGATCCCAAGCTGGCTGGGCAGTGGGAGACAGGCAACACCCAGAGAGGCTGTTCTGAGTTGAATGCTTTGAGGTGGGTGCAGGGAATCACCCCTTCATGCCTTATGTTTTCAGAGGAGGGATTAAGTACCATTTGATTCTGACTCAGTAGAGCCAGGCCTAAGTTATCTGAGCCATACAAAAAGGCACTAAGTGCTTTGAAAAAAACCTCAACTTCTTTCTCCTTCCTTCACCTCCACTCCTGAACTCTAAGCTCTTTCCTTTCTTTGTAGACTTCCCAGAATGAGGAATATTAAATCCTCCTCAGCTTGTTGTAGGTAATAGCCCAGAAAGTGCCTAGAAAGTGACTGGAAGGAAAGCTGGAGTTGCACTGGATTTTGTGCTTCAGGCAGGCAGGGCTCTCTGTTTTTGGAAAAGCAAATTGCACTGAGAGACCCAAAGGCAGATCTGTACTGAGACAGCATGAAAAGGACAAAACCAAGGATTCCCGGGCTGCTTTTCCCAAGTCTAGTTCACTTTGTGCTGAAAATGATCTCAGGAGATCAACCTACCCATGCACCTCAGGGAATGGTGTGGCCCAGGAAGGGTTGTCTGCTTGTCTAGGGATTTGGGTTATTTTGTTTTTTATTTTCTTTTCTTGTGTAGCCATTGGTAAGTGATGCTGAATATTTGCTGCGACTGCTGGAAGGTGGAATAATTCCTGAAGCATTTCCAGGTGTGCTGCCACGAGGAAGGGGCTGGGTGGGAGCCTTAGTGATGGATGAAGGCAGCAGGTGATAGTGGGTGAAAAAGCAGCAATAAAAGTGATGATCCATCCTCAGTCCCGGCCGAAGCAGCTGATGTGGCCGCCCCAACCTCCTGATGGGAGGTTTCCTGATTCTTGGTGAATTCTGCCACCTGAATGTGGATTGCAAGCTGGGAGAGCAGATTTTTGTCCCTCATTCGCAGCAGGTGCATGAGCAGGTCCCACCTGAAGCTTCAGAGCTCTGGGGTGGCAGCTGTACCCACCTGCTGGCATCTCACACCGGAGCTTCTGCCCTTGCCTGCCAGGGTCCACGTTGGAACCCTGGTTACTGAGAATTTTAGATAAAAGATAAAACGCACCAGGTCCTACCTGTGCCCAGGGTTGTTCCCCTGGAATTTCAGACGGCTGGCAACCAGGCCTGGCGCAGATTGTCAAAAAAATGCTGCATGATCAGCCAGCGGTGGCTTTTTTGGAAGCAGGGGGTGGGTGTGAGGTTGATGTGGCAGCTCCGATCACACGCTCCAAGGAACACGCACACGGAGAACAAAGCCGTAATTGTGTCCAACTGCAGCTCCAATTGTCTTTTAGCTGAATCAACATGAAATTTCACTCAGTTGTGGTAGTGGCTGAGAGATCTGATTGCTGGGAAGGAGGCAGTGGGCAGCAGCCTTGAGCCACGGCAAGGGCAAGCCCCGGGTGCTGGCATGGGATGAGAGGAGCTGGAAGATGTGTGGCTGCATCCCGGCGTTGGGTGATAGCAAACTTCCCTCCAAAACCTGCTTTTTATGGGTCAATTTGTTTCAGAAGGAGACAGGTTTATTATTGTAGGGTTGCTGAGCTTTGGCAGGCTGCTCCTTAATTTGTGGCTCTAAAGGAAGGCAAAGGACTCGGTTTGTTTGCAGTGGTGGGAAAAAACTCGAGCCATGCAAGAGCTGGGAGGTCGGGGGATGGAGAGGGGAATGAGCACGTAAAGCAGGTCACTGACAACGTCCTCGTGCTCATCCTTGGTGCTGCAAGGAGATGATGGTGCTTGGCTGTAATCGCTGCACGCCAGGACCTTTGAGAGCCCGGAGATGCAGCGCTTGTTTTTCCTCTTCCCAACCACATTTCAAATCCGTTATTTGCTCTGGGTGGCAGGAGCAGGCAGGAAGGGGTGAGGGGAATGTAAGCAGCTCCCTGTGGCTTCCTCTGGAGTAGGGGGTCCTTGCTGTGAGTCTGGCTTAGCCAGGCCCTTCTGCTGGGCAGCTGATAACAATTTGAATATTAAGATTTGCTTTCAGGCATCCGCAGGGGGCTCACAAGCTCAGGGAACCAGGAGCAAGGAAAGCAGCATGGGGGCCGAGGCAGAAAAATAAATAGTTGAATAAATATATAAATGGCAACTTGCAGCAGCCCTCCCCAGAGGCAGCTGTATCCCCCTTCTCCAGACCTCACATGGGGAGACTGAGGCACTGGAGGGGCTGCTAATTAGGGATAGTGGATATCTGGAGCTGATCTTCCCCAGCTAGAAGGAAATTAATCCACCTGGCTCTCTTCCTGCAAATACTTGGATTTCTTTTGATGTTTCAACTTTTATCTCGTGCCCCCCAACAAACTCACTCTTCCCTGGCTTCCAAGAAAGTCACTCTCATCTCTTTGCCACAAAAGGTGCTCTCATGTACTGCAGGGAGGGTGCAGGCCCTGGGAGAGATCCTGAGGGCTCGTCAGCAGAGATGGGCAGGAATTCCTCCGTGAAGAAGCTTTTTGTCACTGGTGGGAAATGGTCATTTGTTGTAAATCGACGTGCTGAGGATAGGGGACAAAATAACTTGGGAAGGAATACTAACTTCTGCCATTCTCTGTATCCTCTGCTCCCTCCCTCTCTCCCAGAGGTGTGCCTGGAGTGTCGGAGCATCCCTCACCTCCTCGTTTGGCGCTAAAACAGCTTGTGGGAAGTGCCAGTCTGCCCTGAGATGCTCCCACTGTCCCCCAGCAGAGCGCTGCTGGGCTCCTGAGGCACTGGGTGCCCTTGTGTGGTCCTGTGGGTGTCCTTGGGGCTTGCTCCTGCTGTGGGGCTCCACTGGGAGATGCTCAGTGTGCCCTCAGCTCCATGGATTGCATGGAGGTGTGCAAGGAGAAGGGCAAGGCAGACTCTGCTCCTGTCACCCGCTCTCAGCGGTCACACTTAGGCAGCTTTTGCTATTAGTGCCCCTTCGTGCATTTAATTGGCCACTTTTTCCGATAGGAGGGAGGTCATTCAGGGAAAATTGGAAATTCATCTCTGGCAGCTTCTCAGCTTGTTTTTCATGTGCTCTGCTGGACAAGGCTCTGAAAGCATCAGTGTGTTGGCGGCCTTGCTGCTTTGCTGGCCGGGTCTTGGGAGAGGCGGAGTTTCTCCAGTTCCCAGCTTGAACTGCCTTGCTGGAAAAAACCTTCTGTTTCTCCAGTTCCCAGCTTGAACTGCCTTACTGGAAAAAACCTTCTGCGTGGGAGAGGCACCCACGCTGCGCCCCTAGCCTGGGGCAGTGAGATCCCCGTGTGGTGTGTGAACCCTCAACCAGCACAAGGGACTTTCCCTCTGTGTGCCGTGCGGGGTCATCGCAGGGATGCACTCCCGCTCCTCTCATGTGCACGTGTGTTTTGTTAATAAAACTCCAACCTTGCTCTTTCAGGGGCCCAACAGCGTTTTTGAGGTTTACCTGGTGGGTAACAACTCCAACCACTTCATCATCTCGCCGACCTCCATCCAGGGGAAGGCGGACATCCGTGTCCGCGTGGCGGTGCCGCTGGACTTCGAGACCATTCCTCGCTACGAATTCTCGGTAAGGCTGCACCCCTGGGCTCCGTGGGACAGCCACAGCTTTCGGCATGGTCTAAGGTGACCATTAAAGGTGGGAAGTGGATTTGTGGAGAATTCCCGAAGCCTGACAGAAGGCTCACATAGTCTTGTACATCTGTGTGCAAACTCCGAGATAAAGTGTGCCGACTTAGAAATGCTGTGGGATAGGACAGACATTGTTGAGAGAGAAATGGAACTGGAAACAAGTTTCAAATGATGACCTTGCAAATAGACTAGATATTTTGGAGAAATAGAACTACGAAAGATGCATTGCGGCGAGACCCACGTGGGGTGTTTTAGTAGATGATTGGCTTAGAAGCATTAGCAGCCTTGTGTGGCAAAAGCTGATAGGCCAAAAAACGCTTATAGTGTATTGTAATTAGGAAATAGTTTGGCTTCTGGTTTTGATGGCTGGAATTGTAACATCTGTACTGTCTCGCCCTTCTCATGAGACTGAAAATGGAATAAGAGTCTTTTAAAATGCCTCTCAGGTGCCCCGTCTCTGGGTCAGAAAAAGAGTTTTTCCAACAATTAAACATCTTCCTCTCTCTTGTTCCATACTTGAAGAGGGCCTAGGAGAAAGACGGACAAACTTTTCAACAGGGCCTGTTGCAATAGGACAAGGGGAGATGGCTTTTCATGGTTCATTTAAATTAGGTGTAAGGAAGATTTTTTTCCATGGGGATGGTGAAACACTGGAACAGGATACCCAGAGAGGTGGATGTCCCATTGCTGGAAATTCAGGGTCAGGTTGGATGGGGCTCTGAGCAACCCAGTCTAGTGGAAGATATTCCTGCCCATGGCAGGAGGTTGGACTAGGTGGTCTTTAAAGGCTCCTCCCAACCCAAACCGTTCTATCATAATCCCCACTATGAAGCAGCAGAGCACTACAAACCAGCCAAAACATCAGAAATTATAATAAAGAAGGAGGTGGGTAAGAGATTTGCTCTGCACTTTCTCTTTCCAACATCCAAAGGCTCAGCTGCAAGAGCTTAAGCAGAGCAGGGCCATAAAATCTTTATAGAGCATAAAACTTTGTTTTAAGAGCACCTATCAGGCGCCAAAACCCTCCCCGTCCTCCTGCTCCAGCTCTGTTGGTGCTTGCCTTCAGCTGGTGAGGGAGCTGAGGAGAGCCTTGTTTACTCCACTGAAGAAGGGCAGGGGACTCTCCCAAGCTTCCCAGCAGCTCCAACCCTCCCCTTGCCTCCCCTTGCCCAGCTCTTCGCAAACGAGAGTGTCCCGGACCACGTTGGCTTCGCGCGGGTGAAAATCAACCTCATCAACGAGAACGACAACCGGCCCGTGTTCAGCAGGGCCCTCTACAACGTCAGCCTCCTGGAGAACACCACCGTGGGCACCACCGTCCTCCAGGTCCACGTGAGTAGGCGCAGCCCAGCTCCCTTTGCCGAGTCCTTGGCACGTGTGTCGGCTCTGTGGCGTCCCTCGCCAAGGGCCAGCCTGGGAAGGGAGTACTGGGAGATGCTGGCGGCAGGGTGTGGACTTCTCATGGGCTTTTGGAGCAGACGTCTTGACCTTTCCTGTTCTCTGGAAGATGCGTTTCCTGCCACACCAGGGATTCAGAGAGAGTCCTGCACTGCATTTCATCTGCAGATACTGATCCCAGTGGTCACGGTGCCCCTGGTGTGGCTTTTCCCACTGCCCTCTTTGGAAGCATCATCTTCCTCAAGCAAGCCGAGGTCGGTAGTGCTGTTAAAAGGGCCAAGGATGGAAAAGGATGGAAATGGCTCTGTTTAGCAGAGCGTGGTATTGCATGGCTGGCAGCAGAACAGAGGCGGGCAGAGGTGGTGGTGGTGATAGCAGAGGGAGCTTCCATAGGGCTCATTTCCTCTTCTGTGGGTTGGTTGGAATCCTCGTGGAGAAGACTCATTTCCTGGTGCATGAGAGCGATGTCAGTGCCAGTGTGAGGCACAGCAAGAGCCACAACAAAACCCTGTGCTGAAATACCATTGGAAAAGGCACCAAAGCTCCTCTGGGATGGGGAATATCACAGCAGGGAGCACCAAACTCCCTGCTACACTTTGGGTGTGTTACTGCCACTACCATGAGTCACGAATGAGTTTGCTTGGCTCCCTCTCTGATAAATTTGCTCCAGTTGCCCTCCTGCCCTCTCCTTGTCCCCCTGCCCTCCCAGGACACAGCCCCTGGTCTCCCGTGTGTGCAGGAATGCCAACTCAAGAGGATAAAAGCCCGGACAAAAGAGTTGGGTGTATGTGGCTGTGTGTAAGTGTGTTTACTTTACAAACAGATGGTGTGAAACTGTATAGAGCCCCCGAGCTGTTCCCATCTGACAGTTATTAATATTTCAAGCAGATGTTTAGCTAGTCAGGCCGTCAGACACTAAACAATGAGATTGTTACTGCGTCTCCTCTTTCCCCAACTTCCAGCTATGCCAGCATTTCAGAGCAAACACAAAATGCCAGGAGTTGAATCTTCTATGATAAATCAGAATGGATGCAATTAGCACTGAAATCCAAATTGCCCTCCCAGCTGATCCCAAACTTTTAACAACCCTCATAAAGTACCAGCTCCTCCTGCTGCGGCCACTTGCCTTTGAGCTGCAGCCCTCTGCTCTCACCATGTCTCTCCACCTGTCCCACGTGCTGCAGACAAAAAGCCTGCTTTCCTTGCTAATAAATTCCTCCTCTCCTTTTCTTCCTTCTTCCCCACTTGCTTGAGAATATTCCCAGATATTCACCCATAGGGGTTAGGGATAGGGTTTTGGAGAAAGTCTGGCCGGCCACATGGCATGCCCGCTTCTTTGATGGCTGCTGGGTGACATCCTCATGGAAGGGGACTTTTGTCGGCTTCCCTCTTTTTGCTGTGCAAATAAGTGCAGGTTTGGAGAGACAATGGGGTTCAGGGTGCTAAGGATAAATCAGGTGGCTTGTGGGGTCAAGGGAATTGATGAGCAGGGATGCACGGGGGATGCGTGGGCTGAGTGAGTGCTTGCTGAAGGGTGGCAGGAGGCTTCGTGCCAGCTGCTGCTGGAGATGGCCAGGCACAGCTGGCAGGACAGAGCAGTGCCTGCAGCACCTTCCTGGCAGGGAGATGAGCAGCTAAAACCACGGGAGCTGAGGCAAGGGGAGGTCACTAATCTTCTGCCCAGCCCAGTGTTCTGGGGAAGGAGGACGAGTTGCTCCCAGCAGCACAAAAGCCCCTGGGCTGTTGTTTGCCCATCTTCCAGCGAGTGCATCCTGGCTATCCCACCTTGGCTGTGGCTTGTGGGCTGTGTGTAGGTGAGGGGAAAGGCTCTCCTCAATGCCACCCTCTCCAGGCTGCCCTCAGCGTGGCCAGCTGAAAGGGAAAGGCAGAAGGAAAGAGCAAGCAGACTTCATTGGCGGTGACAAATGGCCATTTGTTTCTACTGCATTTCAGCTCCTAATGCCAGTGACAGCAGAGAAACATTGCCTGTTACACGTATAAATCAACTGTAAAACAACCCTGAGTGCAGGCAGCCAGCAAGGACCCAGAGCTGCTGCCTGCTCCCTGCTCCCTGCCTCTTTCCCTTTTTGCCCAGGGATGAGTGGGCTGGGATCCGTGGATTCCTGGTCAAACCTCAGCCACTCCCCTGGTGTGGCACAACCTTGTCCACCCTCTAAGATTTTGTTTGCTCTCTCTGCTTAGCATTCCCTCCATCTCCCTGTCCATCTAGCCATCTGTTTAATTCTGTCCCTGAAAGGCATTTATTGTTTAGACTCAGGTGGTCATTTGCTTGCACAAGAACATCTGGAGAGTCCAGGCCCCATGGGAAGCAGCTCCTGCCCTCTACAGGGAGCCCACAATGTGCCCAAAGGCAGCCTTCTCTCCTGCCTCCGTGCCCTTGGAGCATGAGGACAAGCTGAGGGAGCTGGGGAAGGGGCTCAGCCTGGGGAAAAGGAGGCTCAAGGGGGACCTTCTGACTCTGCACAACTCCCTGACAGGAGGGGACAGCCAGGGGAGTCGGAGTCTCTTCCCAATTAACCAGTGATAGGACAAGAGGAAACAGCCTCAAGTTGTGCCAGGGGAGGTTTACATTGGATATTAGGAAAAGTATCTTCAGTGAAAAGGGTGGTCAGGCACTGGACCAGGCTGCCCAGGGCAGTGGTGGAGTCATCATCCTTCAAAGTGTTCAAAAACCACATAAAAATGTGTTGTGGGTGCCTGGTGAGCTTGGCAGTGCTGGGTGCACAGTTGGACTCAATGATCTCAGAGGCCGTTTCCTGCCTTAATGATTCCATGATTGTTTACACACGTGATAAGCCCCTTAGGCCAGAGATTCCTGGTTTTGCAGAGACCAGTGTGAAGGGCCCTTTACTCCAGCCAAAGCTTCCAGGTTACATAAATCATGGCTGTTTGGAGTTCCATGTCCATTGCATGCCTGTGACAACTGAAGGCAAGCAGCCTGTCCAGGGCTCTGCAGTTGTTAGAGGCCTCTCTCCATGCAAACTTTGTTTTTTCCCTGCCCCAGACTCTGCTGTGCCAGGAAAAGGCAGGCTGGAAAGGCTTGGAGGTCCCACACAGCAGCAAACACCTTCTGTGAAGCAGGAGCAAGGCAGGGAGGTGAGCAGAGCTCATCCTGAAGAGATGGGCCAGTTCTGCCCCAGCTACCAGCAGATATTGAAATACTATTTTTTTTCTGAAACAACTGGCCATGAAGCCTTTTAATAACATAACAGAAAAGGTCAGAGAAAGAATTTCACACTTCTTGAGCAAGCAGGCAGCCAGTATAACTTCATGCCTTCCAGGAACGAGGCAGTGAGAACATACACTGCACCCTGAATTAACTGGGGCTCTGACACCCCTTCCAGGTCCTGCCTGCCTGGTGGCCACTGCTTTGGATGGGTGCAGGCTGGAATGATAGACCCTGGAGAGGTGTGGTGATGTGTGGTGAGGTGTGGTGCCTGCTCTGGCTCGGGGCAGAGGGTGTGGGGCTCTGGGATAGGAAGCTCTGGGGAAGGACCATGCTGTGGGGATGGATGGCTGTGTCCAGCTGGAGCCATGATCAGAGTCACAGAATGCTTTAGGTTGGCAGGGACCTTAAAGGTCATCTAATTCCAACTCCACTGCTGTGGGCAGGGACACCTGCTAATCCTTAGGTCCTCGAGTCCAGAGGCAGGAGAAGCCTGTTACTCTCCATCCTGCTCCAGGCTGCCTCGTTGCCAGCAGCTGGGAGTAGCACCACTGCTTCACACGCCCTCCTTTAGCCCCTCAGCTGGGACAGGAGAGGAAGGGCAAGTCTGGGGGCTCTGTGCCCAGTGAAGGGGACTGATGCCGGTCTGGCATCAGCCATCATTGCCCAGGTCTCTGCTCCTTCCTCTCCCGGGTGTGGAGGATTTGGAAGCAATCCCCTGGGCTCGTTCTGGTGGGGTTCCCCTGAGGGGCTCTTCTGCAACCTGGCCAGGGGGAGAGCAGGAGGGAGCTTTCAGCTGGAAAGTTCTTTTGGGGTGGAAGAAGCTACATAAACATGGCCCTGCTTCTGAGGTCACCCAGACCCAGCCCAGCTTCCAGTGAGCTCCCTCCAGCAGGGAGAGGAGGGGGCAGCTCAGCCCAGCACGCCCTCCCGTCCCTTGGCTGGGAAGCTCAGGGAAGGTGCGAGGCTGTGTTCACACTGACCCCGTGTGAACTGATCCGGCCTCACTGCAGGGCTGCGGGGTGTGACAGCAGAGAGCACAGTGCCCCCCCAAACCTGCCTTCGGACACTGCTGCTTTGCCAGCAGCTGCCAGGGGCCTCCGAAAGCTGTGCTCCAGTTGCTGATGTATTTGCCAGACCTGGAGAATGGGGAAGGGGCCTAAGAGGACCCAGCAGGAGGCGGGAATTAAGGGGCGGGAGATCTCCTTAAGCTCCTCGTTCTCTACAGATCTGCACAGCAAAGTCCTCCTGAAAAGCTCCGATAACCAAAATCATTAAAGCCCAAACAAACCACGAGTAACTTGTTTTTAACACGACAATGCATTTGATTTGCCTTGAAGTGTGTGGAGAAAAATGGTTCTCCAGGGGAGTGTGGAAAGTAATCCTGGCTCCGTGATCCCTCCTCGCCGCTTTATTTGCCCCGGTCTGGCTTGGCTGCACAGGCTGGGATCAGTGGCTGTGGGCTCCATCAGCTGGCTGGCAAGCAGCAGCAGGCTGGGGGGATGCTGCCAGCCCCCTTCCTGCTCTCTCACCCTGGAAAACGGCTGGGATGAGGACAGGGAGGCATGGAGGGGCTGGCAGGGAGCGAGTTGCCCCCTTGGCCTCCTTCAAGCCCCGCACAAGCATCTCCCAGCAGGCATTAGCCCCTGCTGCTCCTGATCCTTTCCTGGCACCCATTCCTGACTCCAGCCGGGTCAGGCATGGATCAGATAGACGAGCCATGCTTTGGAAACCACGTCTGCACCTCTCTGGGATGGTTAATGTGGCTATTTGTCCCAAATCCTTGGTGAGTTAATGACTTCCTTCTCTGTGGGATATCCTCCTCCCAAACCCCTGTGAGGTGATGTGCCCTGCCTTGCCTTGGTGTCCTCCTTGCCCTGAAACACCTCTGGTCTGGGATGGGGCTGGGTTTCTCCTCATGGCAACCACCCTCAAGAGGTCTGAAATGGGTGTGAAGACTTTTCAGAGCTTTAAATACACATACACACACACACAAAAAAAATACTCTTTTGGGCAAGCTCCTGGTGGGCTTTCCAGAGTTATCTTTTGGAGAACCTCAGAAACAGTGTGAGCATCTCCAGCAGACCTCAGATTATAAACTGTGGTGCCCAATTCAACCAGCAGGCATCGATTTCAGCACGGGAATGATTCTCTGTATCTTGTGATATGTGGCAAGGCAGGTAAAATAAGCACCATGTCCCCTCAGGGCTTGATAACCTGAATCTCTGGGGCAGTCTTGTGTGTAAAATCCCCACTACTTTCCCTGGTTTTTAATGAAATCTGGATTAAAATTTTCAGATTATTTAACAGAGGAGGTGAAGAGACGGTCTCCCTGCATTTTTGGCAAATGCATTAGCCTGTGTGTTCTGTGTGTGTGCATTCAATATATTTGTACACATATATGTTCACATTCCTGAGCAGTCCCTTTCTCCAACCCTCCATGGCTTGTCCCCTCCCTGAGCATCATCCCCAGCACATCCATTCACCTGGATTCTCATCTTCCCCCTCCCTGCCACTGCACTTCCTCGGGAGAAGCCTTGTTAGTAAGAACCTAATGAAGTAAATGTGCTAATTAACCTTCCATTACTCTCCTCATTAAATCAACCTTTAATTTGGTTGGCAAAGTTCCTCTCCTTTACCACCCAGCTGTCAGTTTTCTTCTGCTGCTTCGATCTCTCTTTGGCCTCGTGTCGGGGATGGGAAAATCAATCCCGGCCTGATTTTCTTTCCCCTTCTTTCCAGCCAGCTGTAAACGCCAGTCAACAAGAAAGTAATAATGTACTTTTCCCACACTGGCAAGAAGAGTTGCAGACATCAATAAACAGCTGTTTAGGATGCAAATCACTTTCCCAGTCAGCCATCAGCCTTTGAGTTTGGCAGGGAATGCCATGGTCTGTGGGCACCCACATCCCTTCACGGCACTCCCACATCCCATCGTGCTGCTTTGCAGCCATCCCAGAGCAACTGTGGCCTGCCCAGAGAGTTGCATCCCTCTGGGTTTGTCCCACTCCAACTCCTGATGTGGGTGGAATGAAGCTTTGCAAGTCTTTGGGGGTTCCCCTGGCTCCCTTCAGGACTCACCCCACCCTGCATCCCTTTGGCTAAGGGCACTCTCTATCCCCAAACGATCTGTGGAGCTGCCGCTGACTCTTGTTTCTTGGTGATCTCCAAAGCTTTTCTTTCCCCTTTTTCTTGGAGAACAAATGAATGCAGGGGGGCAGAAGCAGTTGGAGACCAAAGGCAGCAGTGGAGGCTGCAGCTCCGAGGTGCTGGTGGGCGAGGGGCTCACCCTGAGCTGTGTTTGTCTCTCACATGGTGATGGCGACTTGTGGACCAGCCTCCCGGGAAATCCTACACAGCTCCTGGTTTTGGGGAGGTTGCATGGGATAAGGACACAGCCACTGAAGGCAGGGAGTGTGGTGGGGAAATACCTTGCGAATCAATGGATGGATAAAAAGGCATCTAGGCCCTCTTCCGTGGGGAATCAGTGTGGGATAAACCATCCCCTGTCCCTGGGGTGGCACCTGGGGTGCTCTCCCAGCATTAGGACCAGAGACTGGTGGGGCCCATCATCCCGTGGTGGAGGGCAGGGATGCCACCACGAGGACAGCACAGGGCTTCTCAACCTTTTTCGGCTGGCTGACCCTCTACATTTTGCTCAGGGGGTTGAGTTTGTGTCCTGCTCTGCAGGGAGTGACCTGCCCCGCCTACGTGAGGCGTAACTTGCACCTCCCCTACCTTCTTGTATGGGTTATGGAAGGACAGGGTGGGGAAACATTGGGAGGGCTGCCAGGCCAGCCTCCTCCTTTCCTTCTGCATTATGTGAATGGAAAAATCTCTTGGAAAGTCCTTGCTGCAGAGGAGGAATGGACAGGGTGGTGGCAGCTGAGGACTGCCGGCCAAATGTCCAGGGCAAGCTGGGTGTTGCAGAGGCCCAGACACTCAAAGAGGATCTAAGAAAGCAGGAGGGCATTCAGAGGGCACTGGTGGGAATATGAAAGCATGGCTCAGCAGCAGCTCCTGGGGGCTGGAGGACTCCCAGCTGGACATTTCTGATGTCCTCCAAGCCTGGACTTTGTCCCTTCTTCCAGCCCTTCTCCCCGCCCGTGGCCCACACAGCTCTCCCTCCCTGTCAGCATCTTAATTGATCTTGTTGTTCTCAATGCCCCCCTCCCCAGCGCTCCATCTCCAGCTGTGCTTAAACAGAACAAAATCTCTTCCAATTTCCCTGCCGCTTAAAAGAAAATTGAATCCTTTATCTGCAAGAGGAGAGGAAAACTGCAAACACACGGAACAGTAAAGAGTTAAATAATCAAAGCAGATGATTCCAAATTGCCTGGAAAGTTAAACATGAATGGCTTGGCTTCTTCCTGCGTGCTCCTTGGGTTTTCACAAGTATAAAAATACGCTTGCACTCCTTGTTCCTGTTAAATATTCTTATCAAGTCAGCTCTGTAAATAAAGGGAAGGGGGGAGTTACCAGGCGTGATTGACAGATCTGAAGTCCTCGTCTTTCTGTCAGGGCCCAGTGCTCTTTGGCTGTGTTTATCTCTTTAATCTAAATATCAATCCGTGAGACCGAAATGGGGTGGAATAGGAATCATGACAGCCCGAGCACTGAGGAGAGAGAGAGACACTTATTGCAGCTTGTGCAGCCGCTCCCTGTCCTGATGGAGCTGTCAGGAAAAATGCACAGCAAGAGCACAGAGGTGGGAAAACAAAACAAAATCACAGCCTGGCCCCGTCCCCCTGCCCAACCAAGAAAAAAGGGAAAAAAACCAACAATTCAGCCCGTGAGAGGGAGAAGAAAATCAGGAAGCAAATGCAGCCCTGCTCCTGTCCAGACTGCATCCTGCAAAGCACAAGCCAGGCAGCAGGATCTCCCCCCATGCCTCCCACTGCTCCCAGCAGGAGATGGGCTTGGGTGGTTTGGCTTTGCTGCTGGCTTTGCCTGGTGATTTGGGATGTGGCTGGGAGTTCAAGGGAGAATTTTTCCCTAGGTGGTGCTCTCTGCCATGTGAACACCCTGGCCTCACACCTCCTTCTCAGCAGTCCCTTTAGGGCCATCACTGTCTGCACATTGATACATCCTCTCCCAGACTCCTCGTGCTCTTACACCCGCAGTGTTCCTATAGAGCCAACACTCCTGGGATTTTATTCTGTTTTCAAAGCTGCCCTCAGACCCCACATCTCTCCCAAAGCATCCAAGGCTGTGTTTCCTCGAGCTTCCTTGGGAATCAGCACCCAGGGGGTGCTGTTGGTTGGGTGACACTGTGACACGGGCAATGTCACCCGGGACAGATGGCCTTGCACTGCCCCTGGTGCTGCTGACATGCTGAGGGTGGTGTGTGTGAAGAGGAGGGTCATTTTCCTGAACTGGCCGTTTGGGAGCCATTAGATGTGCAAATCAGTTGGGTTTTGCCATTCCCGTTCTCCAGGCTGGAATGCAGCATGTTCGTGTCCATCTCGTGGCAAGGACCTGTTCAGCCCATCTTTCCTCCTTTGTTTTTATCCCCCCTTGTCCTGCTGGGGCTCTCACCTGGCTGAGGTGCAGCTGCAGATGGTAGGTGGCGTGGTCGGCTTCCCGGAGCTCTTGCAAACACTTTAGTGATCGTTGAGAATTTATATTTCTTCCACCAGACTTTGACCTTAATTTCTTCCATTTTGCTGGGCTGTAAAATTCATTAGGGACCCAACAGCGAAGTGATTGAGATGTCAAGCTGGGCACTTGTGGGGTTATTTAATTGCTGAGTTGTGCCACTTGCCATTTAGGTGGACAACAGGAGAACATGAAATCAATGTGGTTCATTAGTAGAAGATTTGCACCCAGCTCCAGTAAAACCCGTGGGCATCTAAATGGCCTTGGGTGTCACCAGTGAAAACCCGTGCCGGAAAATCTCACTTTTGGGCCATCTTGTGTCACGTGGTGTTTCAAAGCCCGGTCTCCAGCCATTCCAGCAGCCTGGCTACAGTAAATCACTGCCCGCTGAATCACGGCTGCCCAGGCAAGTGTTAACCTTGCTGGTGTGGAGCTGATGTTGCAGGGGCTGCTGTTATAAAACACAATCAGGAAGGCTCTTGTTTTCCCTGGCGGCTGGCACAAGAGGTGGGGAAGAGCTCTGCCGTTCCCAGGGGGGTTGATTGACTATTTTTCCCCCCAGTAGGCAGGTTCAGCGCAGCCCTCTGGGGTCATTAGCGCCGATTGAGCTGCCGATTGGCTCTGGGCAGGGTTTGGAGCTGCTGGGGAGGCGGTGGTAGCCCGGCGTTGCCTTGATTCCCCGCTCCCTCTTTCCCAGCTAATCACTGGAGCCACTGGGCTCCAGTGTCGGCCGGCCAGCGGCTCTGCTCGTGCCTGATTGCCGCCTCCCGCCGGGCAGCCTCCCTCTAAAAGCCTGGGAGAGAGCACGGCCGGGCCAGCCAATGCTGACAAAAGAGCTGTTTTCCCACTGAAGTCATTCCATAATAACTTTAAGTAGGTTTTCCATCGGTTTTCCGTGCGGCTTTCGCAGCCCAGTGATTGCATCTCATGGAAGCCCTTGGCCCTTCGCATTTGTCTCCTGCAAATCACAAATCAAATCCCAATCCCAGTGGCTCCCAGCAGTTAGCTGTTATTCCCCTGGGACCTGAGGTTGCCTTGAGGAAGGGATGTTTGGATGGCTGCCTGCTTAATTCATGCAGGTTTTGGTGGCTCCAAAAATCAGTAGGAGGCCAGGGCATGGCTCCCCACAATTCCTGTACCACAGCCTGAGCAGCCCGTGGCTGCCCAGTCAGCCCCGAGCAGCAGCTACATCTGCCTCACTTTCCTAGAAAACCAAAAAAAATCCTAGGAAACAGATGGGAATCCTCCTTCTGTTTGTTTTCCCAAGCCAAAGGCATCTTGCTGGAGCAATCCAGGGGAGCAGGCAGGGACGAGGCTCTGCCCGGTCACTCCAGTAGCCTGACAGCTTTTTGACGTCCTGTAATTGCTTTCCTGCCACAACTCTTTTAAGCAGAGAGCTCCTGGCCAAAGCAATTTGTTCCCCATCAATTTTTATTTCCTGCTTTGTGCATGTGAGGGAGGGAAAACAAAGAGGGTGAAGGAGAACAAACAGAGCCGGGACCTGCTCCGGCAGCAGCACCGTGCTGAGGGAAAGGTGGGAAGGCTTTGGCTCTTCAGCCAGGCAGGACATGCCAGCCCTGATCATCGTTCCAATGCGCCCTGCTCACCCCTGCAACCAAATTCCAGCTGCTCATCCCTGTCTGACAGTTTTGGGGGCAGGACTGCTGTCCCAGGGGCTCCGTGGGGGATCTGAGCCACCTCTTAGGGCTCTCTTGGTTCTTTAAGCCCTTCCGACTGGTCCTGCCACGCTCCCCGAAGCTGCTGTGAGTAGAGTTAATCTCCGGCAGTTTAAGGAGTCGTTGAGTGGGTCTGGCGGATGATGAATGTCTAAACCATTACCCGGCGAAGCTCCGTGGAGCTGTTTAAAACTGAATTCTCCCATGTAAATTTCTGCTCCATCAATCCTGATGACATGTCAAACATTGCCATTGTTTCCCGAACAAATTGGACGACATGCCCTTTCCTGCGGATTTGCCCACAGAGCAGAACTGCTCGCCAGCTCCTCGCTTTTGTCTCCAGCTCTGCCGGCCTGCGGGTGGGGAAGGGCGGATGTGATGGCCCTTGGTGGGACAAAAGGAGACATCCCAAATATTTGTGCTTGGGGGATGCAGATGGACAGAGAGCCAGGCCGTGGGCATTTTTGTGTGATTCATGTGCCGGGTGCCCACGCCGTGCTGCAGCTCAGTAAATTAATCCTTTGGGTTATCCAGGTTTCCTCTTCTTGCCGCTCTCCCAGAGTTTAGCTGCACAAACGTGGGATTTTTTAGAAATGGTCTGCGCTGGTGACAGCTCATAAAAGTACAGATGTGGGCCCGCGTTTCCATCCTGCCCTTTTGCAGGCTCCACTGGGCAAATCCCGCTTTAATATTCCGGGCAGGAGAGGAGAGCCGTAAAAGCCATTTGATTGCTTCTCCAGGTGGAACCCCGAGAAAACTTCCAGCCAGATGCCTTTCCTCCCCGGGCTGTGGGAATGGATGCTTGCATGCTGGGGGTGGAAAACGAGTCAGTGGTTGGGAAATGCCACAGGAAAACAGCTGGCACCCAGGGATTGCTGACAGCTCGGTGGGATTTGGGGTGTTCCGCAGGCGTGTGCTCTCTCTGAGCCCTCGGCATCGCTCTGCAAAGGGAGTTGTGTGTTGCCTCCCTGGGGCTTGACCAGCTGAGCATCCTTTTTACCCTTAGAGGGGAAAAAGCTTGGTAATGCAGAAACAGGTGAAGATCCCAAATTAAATATGCTGAGCGTGCGTGGTTTGGGCTTTTTTTTTAGCATGTTCCCTGTCACGCTCAACTAACCTGCTCCATTGCCCAGCATTATCTCTCCATGATGCTCGGTTGCCAGCAAAGCCATCCAGCTGGCCTCGCCTTCCACCTCCCTGGTGTAAATCAGGGACATTAATTAGCCCGGCTGGCGAGGTGGTGGATGGTGCAGAGTCAGGCTGCCCGTCCTCCTGGCTCCTCGGGAGAGAGGCTTTCTGCCTCGCTGGCACTTTTGATGTCATCACAGCTTGTGCTCCAGCCACCCTCCTGGCTCCCCTCTCCCCAGGGCTCCCATTCCCTCCTCACTAACCTTCTTTTAACCTTCCTCCTTCCCTATCTTGTTTTTTTTTCCTCGTCAGAAGAAAATTACACTTTCCCAGTGTTGTCTGTCACTGCAATAAGCACTTACGAGTGCAATTGTATGGGGCCAAATGAAGGGAATTCGTTTTGCCCATGCTTTCTGGTACTGTCAGACCCCCTGTAAATCATTATCTCATCACCAGCCCATCCAGGTGCATGGAAAATGCTTTTCTGGGCTCTGCTCTCGCACCAGCCACTTAAGAATTAATGGAACCGAGGGACTCACAG
The DNA here is from genome assembly GCA_008694505.1 of Cyanoderma ruficeps. NCBI lineage: Eukaryota > Metazoa > Chordata > Aves > Passeriformes > Timaliidae > Cyanoderma > Cyanoderma ruficeps. Next base: position 2,013,397 of record VZDJ01000146.1, on the reverse strand, counting down.
CAGTTGTGGGCACAGAAGTCACAGACGGGAAAAATCCTGGCTGGAGGTTGAGAGCTGGCAGTGCTGAGGGTGCTCAAAGCGCTCAAGGATTTTGGGGAGAGAGGACCCAAAAAAGGGGCAGGTGTTAGGATGGAGGATTAACCCCAGAATGAGTTTGCTGACGGATGCTGGTGTGGGCAGGTGGTGGGTTGACCCCCCTTCTCTCCAAGGTGTTTCCATACGGAAGAGTTGCCACTCTCTGCCTGGGACAGAGCACCTCCATGGATGTCCTCTGAGGGGGAATACAGACCTTAGAGAGACTTGTGCCCCAGGAGTGGGAGCTGCTTCCTCTCTGGGCATCTCTCCAGGCAGATTTCTGCGGATTTGTTCCATTTTACCCAACACAATTCCAATGCCCACGGACGTAGCAGTGGAGAGGAGAACCAGCAAAACCAGTGGGTCTGGAAGGCTGGATCCACCAGAGCACCCTTTGGCTGGCATCAAGCAGCCAAAGCTCAGAAATGGTTTTCTGAACCAGGAAACAGGTTCACTTCTCAGTCTGGGAAGATGTCTGGGGAGAAAAACTTAAATAATCCTATCTGGTTTTCATGCCTTTTGCCCTCCGTGGCCCCGTGGTGTGGCAGGGGAGCAGCACATGGGGGTAGAGCTGTGCTCAAGCTCCTACTCTGCTGTCAAGGGTAATCAAGGCCATCGATAAATCAGGAAGGTTTCAGGAACAGGCTGTGTTCCATGCCACTCCTAAAATACGGCTTTTTCCTGCTATCTGGACATAAAATGTGGCTTTGACCCTGCTGCTTCACAGACCTGTTGGTCTCCAAGTAATCCAGACAGGACTCAATTTAGAAAATATACTGGGGGAGAAAAAGGATATTTTGGTGATTGCATTCCGCTTTCCTCACCTAAAAATAAAATTTTCTGCTCCTTTTTCCTGCCGCCACACATGCATATTTTATATATTCATTAGAGCAAAGACTTTAAAACACAAATAAATCTCGCTTTGCTCATCCAGAGCTGACACAGTGAGTTGTGAACACCTTCCCCAGAAGGTGCTGGTCATTTAGCCGTGACCAGCCTGCTCCAGCTGCCAGTGGAGTAGGTGCATCCCGCAGCATCCCGAGCCACTCCATCCGTGGGAATGCAGCAGATTGCACCCCCAGGAGGGCTGTCCTTGCGGAATGCAAGACCAAAATCACTATTCCTTGCTTTTCCAGATCTGTATTTTAACCTGGGGGGCTGTTCTGATGTGCGATAGGTTTTTATTCCTCTACTCTTTTTGTGGGTTGACCCTGGCCAAATGCCAGGCACCCACAAAAGACACTGATTCGCCCTCCCCTGTCACAGCTGGGCAGAGGAGAGAAAAAAAAATAAAAATTAAAAGGGTTCATGAGTTGAGATAAGGACTGGGAGCAAACACTTCAAGGGCAGGTACAAAGTGAGATTATTACTGCCAAAATTAGAGGAGGCTAATGAGAAGTAACATATGCCCTTAAAAAGCACCTTTTCTTCCCCCCAACCCCTTCCCCCTGACAGAGGAGGGGACAGGGTGTGGGGGTTTCAGTCAGTTCATCACCCAAGGTTGTCTTCTGTTTGGCTCAGGGAGAGGCGTCCTTCCCCTGTGAGACCGTGGGGTCCCTCCCACAGGGGACAGTTCTCCGTGAACTTCTCCAGTGTGGGTCCAAATCTCACCAGCATCTGTCCTCCCAAACCTGCTGCAATGTGTGTCCCTCCCACGGGCACACAGTCATTCCAAAACCACTGCAGCGTGGGTCACTCTTCCATGGGGTGCAGTCTTCCAAGGACAGGCTGCTCCAGCCTGGGAGCAGGGCTCTCTCTCTCCACCAGGCCTTCCACTGGATCAGTCTCCTCCAGCTGCTTTTCTTCTTAAATCTGTTATCACAGAGGTGTTGCTGTCATCTCTAACTGACCCAGCAGCAGGTCCATCTTCAGAGCCATCAGGGATTGTCTCTGCTGGACATGTTGGAAGCTTCCAGCAGCTTCTCACGGAAGCCACCTCTGTGGCCCCCTGCTACCCAAAACCAGGCCTTCCAAACCCAACACAGCTCTAGACTGCACAGGGAAGGATACGAGCTGTGGCTGCAGAGTCCCACCAATCTGCCTTCACAGGGACAGGAAGGGTGGCCCTCAGGAGTTATCCATGGAGACTTTTATTTCAGGTGTGCTTCCCAGGTCAGCTTCGTGTGCCAGAGAAACTAAGTAGGTGTAACGTTTCCCACTGCCGAAGGCTTTGGGAGCAATGCTTAGGAATGTTCTTGGAGGGCTGTTAGCTAGAGCAGGCTGGGAGTCAGGGATGAGCAGGGGAGTGCAAACAGCCCCTGCCCCGCAGCTCTTGAGGGGTAAATGGCAGCACACCAGGTCTGCAGTGGTGTGTTCAGTGCAACATTTCCATAAATACCTTCGTTTATTAATTAAATTTTATGTTTTCCAGGCAACTGACAATGATGTGGGCACATATGGGAAAGTCAGTTATTTCTTCAGCGACGACCCTGACCGGTAAGGGTGACTGACTGGCGGGAGTTTGATCCTCCAAAATCCCCTTCTAACCTCACTAGGCAGCCTCGGGGCGATTAAAGGCACTGGTTATGTCCTACCTGTGAGAGGCCCTATGATTCCCTGTCTGTGCTGTCTCCCAGAGTTGTGAGCTCAGCACACACCTGATGCCCAGCATGTTTAATTGCTTTGCTAATTTGGGACCCGAAGGCACCAGCATTGTCTGAGACCAGTAAATGGTTTCACAGTGAGTTGTCAGCCCTGGAGCAACACCAGTGGTGGAAGGCTGGGCTGCCCAGCAGAACAGGTCTGGGGGCCTCTGCACCCATTTTCTCTGCCTGTGGAGCAGCACTGAGGGTTTCTCACATCTCAGCTGTGTGGAGCTCTTGAAGTGTTCTGGGACCTAATATCCTGCAGAAAAGAGCCCTGAACTTCACCCTGTCAGGCTGCTGCCTCTCCATCTCCAACGTGTGGTCACCGAGGCTTTTCCCTCTTCCTTTGCTGTCCCCTCAGTTTCTCCCTGGACAAGGACTCGGGTGTGATTGTCCTGACGGCGCGGCTGGACTTTGAGACCACGCAGCGCTACACGCTGACCGTCATCGCCCGGGACGGCGGCGGGGAGGAGACGACGGGGCGCGTCAGGATCAACGTCCTCGATGTCAATGACAACGTCCCCACCTTCCAGAAGGAGGCCTACCTGGGGGCCCTGCGGGAGAACGAGCCCTCCGTCACCCAGGTGGTCCGGCTCCGGGTGAGGGACTGCAGTGGCTCCTCCGCTTGGGATGTGCCGGAGGGAGACAGGAGTGGGTTAGAACCACAGAATGGTTTGGGGGACCTTAGAGCTCAGATATACCCTGCCATGGCCAGGAACATCTCCCACAAGAGCAGGTTGCTCCAAGCCCCATTCAGCCTGGTCTTGAACACTTCCAGGGGTGGGGCAGCCACAGCTTTTCTGGGCAACCTGTGCCAAGGCCTCACCACACTCACAGGGGAGAATTTCTTGCTAATACCTAGTCTAAACCTCCCTCTGTCAGTTTAAAATGATCAGTGCCTGTGATGGGTTTAACAGACGTTCTCCAAAGCGGGTCCCAATGACCAGTTTCCTTCTTGCATGAGAGGAGCAGGTAAGAGAAGGCTGGTTGGCAGATCTCCTCAGGGCCCCTGATGGGCACAGCTCCCTCCAGCACTTTTGCAGTCTCCTTGGGCCCAGCCTGCGCCTCCTATCCCCTGAGCTCTCCCTGGCACAGCTCCCATGCCCACGTATTCCCTCTGCTCACACCCTAGGCATCTGATGAGGACTCCCCTCCAAACAACCAGATCTCCTACAGCATCGTGCAGGCCTCTGCCTTCCGCGACTACTTCGACATCACGGTGTCAGAGGGGTACGGAGGTAGGTGCTGGTCCTGGCACCCCAGGGGCACCCCTGAGCGTGCCCACATCTGCTCCCCTGACCCCCCCACTGCGCATCCTTCCAGTGATCAGCGTGAACCACCCCCTGGACTACGAGCAGGTGGCCAACGGGGTCATCTACCTGACGGTGATGGCCAAGGACGCCGGCAACCCGCCACTCAACAGCACCGTCCCCGTCACCATCGAGGTGTTTGTAAGTACCTGGCATTCCTCTTGTGCTTTCCCTGCAATGGCTCCATAGCAGCACTGTTAACTCATCAATAACCCAGCAAGTCTGTCCCACCCACTGTGGATGTGTGTGAGTGGATTCCTGTTACATGTGTCAGACGTGTCTGGTGCCACAGCTAACCACGGGGTGAGGAGCAGGGCAGGACCGGTGTGGAAATCCCTCTGGAGGAGGGGTTCCTGCTGGGAGATGCAAAGCATCACAGCGTTCCTCGGGAAGATCGGATCAGCGTGTCACTTTGAGGCACATTGTGGTTTGAGGATGTCTGCAGGGAGGTATCAGTGATGGAGACAGTTGGGTTGATAATGTGTCAGTCTCGCAGCTGTGGGATCTCTGCCAGGCTGGCAGAGGCGTCAGTCTGGGAAGGTGAAGGAGATAAAGCCAACGATGCTGCGAGATGGGAATGAAGTCCCATGAGTATGTCTCTCCTTCAGATCCCTTACCATGCTCGAGAGAGGGGGAACAAGGCAGTGCCCAGGGAGTTAGTGGTGGTTAAATACATCCTTCCCACACTGTGCTTTCAGCAGCATAAACACCTCTCTTTCAAGACCACACTTCAGTGGGTCATCTCCCCGGGTTGGGTCTGTACACTGGCAGGGTTTAAGTAGCTGTCACTTTTCCCACTCACGACCAAAGGGAATTTCTCTCAGCTGGAAAAAGAAAAGAAATAAAAGCCAAAAACTAGGAAGAAGATGAGGGGGAAGTGTTTTGTGACGGCACTTGAGGAACAAGAGCTGTGAAAAGGCAGAACCAGAGCGAGTGTGGAGGGAGGTAATTTTTTTTCATCCTTTGGTTGTTGGTTTTTAATAAAGAAGTCAAACTCGCCTTGTAGATTTCCCATTAGGGGACAATACGCTTTTGTAGAGGGAGTCGCCGAGTCAGAACTAATAGCGCGCGCTGCGCCAGGATCCCAGGAAATAGCACTGCTAATAAGTTTCTGCCTCACTCCCTGCCACTGACGCCCTGCTCAGAGCATGAGCCGGTGGCTCACGGCCTGCCTGTGCCTGGAGGAGAGGGGCTGTGTGCTTAGCCTGAGCACCTGCCACTCTCAGCATCCTTGGAGATGGTGAGGAGTGATAGGACAAGGGGGATCAGCTCCAAACCGGAGGACAGGGGAAGTTGAGGTTGGATATTGGGAAGGAAATCTTCCCTGTGAGGGTGGAGAGGCCCTGGCACAGGGTGCCCAGAGAAGCTGTGGCTGCCCCTGGATCCCTGCCAGTGTCCAAAGCCAGATTGGACAGGGCTTGGAGCAACCTGGGGTAGCGGAAGGTGTCCCTGCCCATGGCGGGAGGTTGGAATGAGGTGGACTTTAAGGTCCCTTCCAACCCAAACCATTCTGTGATTTTAGGATCCTATCTAGCTGTCCATCCATGACGAGTCATTTCCCAGCAACAAGCCCTAAAGCAGGGCTGTCTGAGCTTCAGTGTCCCTTCCAACACAGTCCTTTCTAAGATTCTGTGATACAATGGCTGTCTGAGGGTGAAGCTGTAGGGAGGAAGGTTGAGGGTCAGGAGAGCATGGGAGCTGGTTTTAGCTGGGTAGGTGGATAACATCTTCTGTGGGAGTGGAAGAGTGCCGGGTTCTGTCTGGCGTCGCTGCAGGTGCCTTGGGGAGCTTTGGAGCTCCTGTGGCTGAAGAGGGAAATGTCCTTTTTGAGTATTAGGCAGGTGCAGGCCAGCTCTGGCCAGATGGAGAGCCAGCCAGAAGCAAGCCCTGCCTCCTTGGGACCAGGCTTGCCGGGCCGTGGCCTTGCCGAGCACGGCCCGATGATCTCAGGAACATTAATGACACGACACAGCATCTGCTCTGGCTTGTGTCCACCCAGCTGGAGCCCCAGCTCAGCCCCATCCAGCTGCATGTGGATGCACACTCAGCCTCTCCGTTGCCTTTAACCTGCCCAGGCCTCCTGGGTTTGCCCTGGATGAGCCCCACCAATCCCTGGGAGGAAGAGGAGGAAGAGGAGGGATGGTGAGGACATCACTGGGACAGGCAACAAGTTCCTCATTACCCTCAGAGGCACCGGGAAAGCAGAGTGACTCAAATGCTGATGAAAGACCACCTGCTTACAGAGACTAAAGCAGGGGCTGGAAATTTAATTGCAGCACGATGAGCATCGTTGGCACGTGAAATTGCCTCAGATCTCAAGTTCAGTGGCAGCAGGAGCAGCTGAGCCTGCAGGTCCATCAGTGATCTCCGGGTAGGCAACGTCTCCAGAGCAGCCCCAGGGAAATGGAGAGGTCCATAATGGTGTTTTAATGTCCTGGCAGCTCTGTCCTTCCCTCCATAGGCAGTTGTTTCATTTAAGGTAGATTCTTAACAATGTTTAAACAGCATTTAAAGCCCCCTGGGGGAGCTTTAAACCAGTCCAGAACCTTTTTGAGGGATGTTGCAAGCAACTGCTCTTGTCAGGTTTCTCCAGGGTGGCCGTAGTCACTGGCAAAGACAGGCTTGGAGGGAGCACATCGGGATGCAAACCAGCTTCCCCCCCAAAAAATGCTCTGGCTGCCCTCTGCGCAAACACCCACAACATTCCTCCTGTGGAAGGAAGGCACCCAAAGCTCAGCAGCTCCCACGGCCAATCCAGTTTGCCTCATGACCTTGTGGCCAGGATGACCTGGAACACTGAACCGCCGTTGTACTGCTCAGGGAGGGAGGATCGGGCCTGTGCACGATGCTGTGGTGCTTCCTGTGGTGGCTGAGGCTTCCCAGGCTTGCGGCAGAGTCAGGAGTAGCTCAGAAGATGCTCCTCTCTCAGTGGTGGTGGTTCCTCAGCCCCGTGCTGCGTGATGAGGTGATGGGGTAGTCAGTACCATGCCCACTGCAGGGCTCAGCAGAGTCACTGGCCATCATCTCACCTCAGCCTCAGCTGCCTCCAGAGTGAAACCCTGTGCTCAGCCCCCCACTGCCTGCCCCCCAGGGCCACCTTCCCCTCTCTGGCATCATAAACTGGTCACTCCCTGAGATGCAGGTTCCCAGGAGCATCCCCATTCCACAGTTTTGCAGCTACTTGACTACTTTGCCTTTTTCCCAACCAGCCTCTCGACCTTCTCTTTGCTTCAGGATGAAAATGACAATCCCCCCACGTTCAGCAAGCCCTCCTACGTGATAACCATCATGGAGGACATCATGGCAGGTACGGGGCACACCCCTGCTCCTTCTCTGGGCTCCCAGGAGGGCCCTGGGAATTTACACCCAGAATGGGGTGGGTGATGCCTTTTGGGGAGGCAAAGTCTCATATCTGTGGGGCCTGGGGGTTTGGCCACTTTGTGCATATGCAGGAGAAGGGACCCCTTGGCTGGGTGAGCTGCAGGAGCAGTGTGGGGGCACGGGGCAGTTCTGGCTCATCCCAGTGTCATTTCTGCCTCCCCCAAGGAGCCACGGTGCTGTTTCTCAATGCCACGGACATGGACCGCTCCAGGGAGTATGGGCAGGAGTCAATCATCTACTCCCTGGAAGGCTCCTCACATTTTCGGATCAATGCTCGCTCAGGTGAGCCTCCGGACGTGCTCTGCCCTTTTCCTTTCAGTTCCCTCTTCCACCCCCACCCTTCCCTCCTCTCCCCCAGTCAGCCTGCTTAGGAGTCCCACAGTTTAAGGGATTCACCAGATTTCAGACACCACCCCTTGCTAAGTCACCCTGAACTTCAGCAGGGGCATCCATGGAAACTCAGCTCCTCAGCCTAAGGAAAGGCTGGGCTGTGAGGGCTCCTGTTAGTTAAGGAGCTGCCAAGGCCATTTGGATCCAAAAAAAGGGCCCATTTGTGGACTATCCTGACCTCGGTTTTAAGTGTTTCTTTTCTAACCTTGTAATTTCCTGTGGCTGCAGGAGAAATCACAACAACATCTTTGCTGGACCGGGAGGCCAAATCCGAGTACATCCTCATTGTCCGGGCAGTGGATGGAGGCGTGGGGCACCATCAGAAGACAGGCATTGCTATGGTGAGTGTGGGAAGAATTCCCGTCTCCTGGAGGCAGTGGTGCCCACCCGGGGCTGGGGCTGTGGAGGGCTGCAGTGTTCCATTTTCACTGTGCAAAGAGCACGCCATGGTCCCTGCCCTCTGTGCTACCCCTGCCGCTGCTCCCAAAATGACTGTCCGGGTGGTGTAGACCTTGAAGTCAGCTTGCTTTCCTGGAAGACCATTCACACAGGAGCCACTTGACTTTCCAGAGCCTGAGGATGTGGTAATGAGTCCTATTTCCCCTGCAGAAGGCTCCCTTTGTTCGGCTCCCTTTGTTCCTCTTGAGAAGGGGCTTACTGGAGAGCCTGCTGGTGATTACTCCTTATTCTGTTCACATGCTGCCTGGGGCAAGGGTTTCCAGCTAGTGCCCCTGGGAAGGTTCTGGTGGAGCTGCAGGTTGAAGCCTTGTGCTCTGCCTTGGCCTTTTCAGGCCTCAGGGCACTGTTGGCAAAGCCAACAGGAAATATCAGGAGATCAAAAGCCAAAGATCCCTCCATGATGAACCTGATGATCTTAAAAGTCTTTTCCAACCTTAACTATTCCATGGTTCTCTCTCTCACTGCTCATGGCATCGCATTTCTTTGGAGATTTCATTTGTTTGGATGCTCCTGCTCCTGGGATGTTTGGTTGGATTGTAGGGAGATGTCCCACACAACACAGAGGAACCAGAAAAATTTGTGGTTGTGCTGAGGAGTAGCCCTAAAATAATTGTCCCTCCTGCCAAGGGCCATCAGGAGGTCTGTGGTAGCAGACTGGAAACTCCTTATGAAACCTCCCAGAGACATGTGATGGCCTTGGCCGGGCACCAGCATGGCCTGTGGAATGCTGAGATCTCCTCTGGGGCTCCAGATGGGACTGCGTTCACCTAATAGCCTAGTTAAAAGGCAAAACAAGGGGGGAAAGATGCCTCCTGATCCCTAAAAAGTTAAAGAATATTAAAACTCAGTGAGACTGAGGCAGATGAGTAAGTTTGTCTGCTGGGATATACACCTGGCACTCAAAATAATCATTTTTGGTGGGGAATAAAGGTCCATTCAGGACAAGGTCCCCAGGTGATGTAAAGCAGACAGGCTGCTCGAAGTAGGGCTGGGTCAGCAACCTTCCCCAGGGACCACCGTGGTGCCTTGGCTTGTCCCCGGAGACTGTGGTGTCCAGAGTGGCCTCTTCCACCACGGGGTGGCACCAGCAGCTCAGCCTGGTGTGACAGCGGGACACAGTGGCATGGGAGCAGGGAAGATCCCGGGAAAAGCTCCACTAGGACCTGCTGAGGGAAGGTGGCTGCCAGGGTCTGCCCCTGGAGCTGCAGCCCTTTCCCTCAGACACCTGCAGAGCCCCACAGGCTGGGGAGAAATGGGTGCTGTGGGGGGGGTGAGAGACTCCCAGGCAGCAGGATGCATCCCACGGGCTCGCTGCTGTCACTGGGATGCCATTTGTCACATGGAAAATGAAGACAGGTAACACTTCAAGGCTCCAGCCTCGCTCCTGCTCTTGTCTTCGCACCTCCCATTCCGTTTGCTGTACTCTCGTCTGATTTCTCATTTATCCATGGGTTTTTTCTGTTGCTTTTTACCAGTCACTCAGATTTTTCCTTCCTTTCCTGCCACATTCCCACCACATCCTCTCCCCCTCTCATTTTCATCCCATTTCCAGTGAAGGAGCTGCTTGGAGACACACCTTGTGCCCTATGGCTGTTCTTAACTGTGATAAATCCACAGGGACAAAACCCAGTTCAGCTATGCCCAGGAGCCTTGGCTGTGAAGGTGTTGGTTTTTTGCAGGTTTTCCCTCCAGAGGGTGAGCACAGAATGGCAAAACCCTAGAATAATTCGGATTGGAAAAGGTCTCTGAGAGAATCAGGTCCAGCCACTCCCTCAGTGCTGCCAAGGCCAGCACTAACCCGTGTCCCCGAGTGCCACAACCACACGTCTTTTAGATCCCCTGAGGGATGGTGACTCTGCCGCTGCCCGAAACACGTGTTGGGTACATCCAGGCGACATTCCCCGCCTCAGGAACCTGTACCTCCTGCAGCAGCTTTGCTTCCTTGGTCTCCCACAGGTGAACATCACGCTGCTGGACATCAATGACAATTATCCCACCTGGAAGGACGAGCCATACTTCATTAACCTGGTGGAAATGACTCCCCCCAACTCGGACGTCACCACGGTACGTGTGAGGCAGGGTGGTGGTTGTACTGAAGGGTTGGCTGGAGCAGGGGGTCACCTCCAAATGGGTGTCACCTCTTAAGTGTGGCGTCACCTGTGTCGCCTTCAGTCCAGCACCATCTTGCAGGATTCTGTTTGAAAGCTTGCTCCTGAGCCTGCCCGCTGCTGACCATCCCCTGAGTTTCTTCTCCCTGCTGGGATATTTTTTTCCCTCTCCACGTCGTGTGGATTTTGGCCAAATCCTCCTTTTCTTAGCCTCTCCTGCAACCTCTTTCAAGGACCTCTCTGAAAGACTTTGATTTACAGCCTTTCAAGTCCCTCTGGCGAAATGAAAGAGGAGAGGGGGAGGCTTCTATTCCATCACGCCGAGAGAAAAAATGACGGGAGCAAAATGGAAAATAAATGAGGGAAAAGTGAAGAGAATCCACAAAATCATATAAGGAGGAAGGCTGCGGAAAAAAAAATGGAGAAGAGGGGTCTGGCAGTGCTGCCCAAGCCAGAGCACAGTGATTCCCTCTCCTTCAGCCCTGCTGCTCAGTGCCAGCTTGAAGTCGTCTTGCCTTTGACAACCCAATTAGTTGCTGGGAAAATAATTATTTTGTCACCAATCCGATGTAAATTCAGCTGCAGGACAAGCAGCGGGAGCTGAGGAAGTTATGAGGGCAATGAAATTGGGGTGTTTTTTAATGTGAATGTCTCCTGTAATTAAAAACGTCACAGGGAGAACAATAAAGCACAGAATACCTGGCGTGGAGGAGAACTCCACCAAGGAGTTATTCCCAGCATTCCTGATGTGGCAGCACAAGTTCCTCGGTGTGCCTCTTTGCCCCGTTTACTTTATTCTTCCAAAGGATCCTTGTTTTTTAGCTGGCTTTAGTCAAAAGGAGGAAAATCCAGCTTGACTGCTGCGCGTTTGTGTCTTGTCACAAGAGGGCCTTCCCAAGGGTTCCTCCCGTGCTCACAGGCCAAGTCTGGGGAGATTTAACACCACAGCAGAGGTCCCGAGGGTGCAAAATCCCTGCAAATGTCATGAAAATGTGGAGCTGGATGGAGGAAGAACTTCTTGCTGCTGCTGGTGCAGGGAGGCCAAGCTCGACACTGTCCAACCTCCGCGGGGACTCCCCACGGGGTTAATTCCCAGCAGTGTCCTGTAACTCTGTGCTGTTCCCCCACGGCAGGTGGTGGCTGTTGACCCGGACCTGGGGGAGAACGGCACGGTGGTGTACAGCATCCGGCCTCCCAACAAGTTCTACAGCCTCAACAGCACCACGGGCAAGATCCGCACCTCGGGCGTGCTGCTGGACCGGGAGAATCCCAACGCCCAGGAGGCGCAGCTGATGCGCAGGATCGTGGTGTCCGTCACCGACTGTGAGCTTCCATCCCACGCTGGCTGAGCCGAACCTTCCCCAGCCTGATTTTGCCTTTGTGACAAAGTCTCTTCCATTTTCTTTCCTCCTGTTTTGAGCAGGAGTGTTTCTGAGGTTAAATAATGGGAGTAGCTTTAAACCTGCTGCTAAAGCAAACTAGAAACCCTTCAAAATGTGAGTCGTTCATGTAGCAGCCCTGAGAATGAGCCTGAGAGGCAGGAACTCTCCCTCCCCTCAGCCCTGCTCCATTGGCATCCCAGAAAATCAATTGAGCAGGTGAGGGAAACAAAGCTGATGGGTTTTTCTCTGGAAATATTGCAGTAGGGAAACTTCTCTTAGGAAAGAAAAGGTAGATATACAAAGATAATTCTTTATTTTCAGGACAAAGGGGAACGGGTTTAAAACAAAAGAGGAGAGATTGAGATTAGATGTTGGGAGGAAATTCTTTACTAAGAAGGTGGTGGAATAGGTTGCCACAAAGAAGCTGTGACTGCTCTAACCGTGAAAATGTCCCAGGCCAGGTTGGACAGGGCTTGGAGCAACCTGGTGTAGTGGAAGGTGTCCCTGCTCATGGCAGAAGGGTGAAATTAGATTATCTGTAAGGTCCCTTCCAACACAAACCATTCCAGGATTCTATCTAATTGTCCATCCATGGCACATCATCCATGACAAATCAGGACCATCCTGCACTGCTGTCTGCGTAGGGGGTGAGGGCTCCTTTTTAGGAGAAAAGGGTGGAAACATCTCAGGCGTTAACCTTGACACCCCATTCCTGCAGGTGGGAGGCCACCCCTGAGAGCCACCAGCAGTGCCACAGTTTTTGTCAACCTGCTGGACCTGAACGACAATGACCCCACTTTCCAAAACCTGCCCTTTGTTGCTGAGATCGCTGAGGGCCTTCCCATAGGCTCCTCCGTCTTCCAGGTGAGCGTGTCCCACTGCTGCCATTCCTCACTCTGGGACCTGCTGCTGTCACTGCCATGGCTTCTGCAGAGCGGGCTAGCAACGCAGCCTCTCCCTTCTCCTCATCTTCTCCATCTCCTCCATCCTCTCCATCTCCTTCTCTTTGCCATCCTCTAGCAGTGGAATGGGGGCGTGCAGAAGGGGCTGTGCATCTTTACTCCATAGGCTCACTCCCGCTGGGGAGGATCCTCCAAGGCCCCTTCATCCCTGGGGCCAAAGGCACTCGGGGTTTCTGTGCCATGACTTCCATGGCCGGGGGATGATCAGGGTGCTCTCCCCCCCAGGTGGTGGCCATCGACCTGGACGAGGGCCCCAACGGGCAGGTGTCGTACCGCATGCAGGTGGGGATGCCCCGCATGGATTTCCTCATCAACAGCACCAGCGGGCTGGTCACCTCCACGGCCGTGCTGGACAGGGAGAGGATCCCCGAGTACTTCCTGCGGGTGGTGGCCAGCGACGCCGGCGCGCCCGCCAAGAGCTCCACCAGCACCCTCACTGTCAAAGGTGGGTGCACCCAGACCCCACGGGGACAGGGACACCTCCCAGGAGGAAATGCAGTTCCTATAGGAGACACACTGAGGCCTGAAGGCAGGATCACGTCTGGCTTTGTGTACAGCAGGACACAGGGACGGCTCCCATCCCCACAGGCTCCGTGTCTGCTGTCAGCACACAGCAGAGATGGGGAAAACCGTGATGTTTCTGGCAGGGCCCCCAAATTCTCTATTTTTTTTTTCTCCATTCCCCCATTCCCAGTGTTGCTTTTTCTTTTGCTTCAGCATGTGATTCCCATCAGCTGCGTGCCTGGACAGCCCACGCGATCCCAGTTCAGAGCTGGAGCCTTTTTGCGGTGGCCTGTCTTTAATTTAATGCTTTGCTGTTTACTGGCTGTGTGCAAGTCCACTGCTGAAAAAGGATAAGCGTCATCTGGAAAGAAACTGACCCTGGATTGTCCTCAGGCCTGAGTTGGGAAAAGAAGTTTCTGGTCCTGTACCTTCAGCGCTCTCTGACATGCCCCAGGAAATACTGAGCTTATATTAAGCCCCGTATTCTCCTTTGAATGGGGATGGAAACAGGCTTGGTGAAAATAGTAACTTGAATTTCAGTGGTGTAATGTTTTTTTGGATGTGAGGAGGGTGATCTGCTTGTATCAGAGGCAACCAAACACAGCCTACAGCCACTTGGCAGGACCCCCCACCTCACAAACGGCAGGGAGAGTCCGGCAGAGCATTCCCTGGGATGCTGAGAGCAGCAGGCAGGAGGTTAGGGAGCCCAGCAGAACCAGCCTGGCGTCTGCAGGAGGGGCAGCCCTGGCAGCACACTCAGCTCTGCTCTCCATTTTCAGTTCTGGACGTGAACGATGAGAACCCCACCTTCTTCCCCGCCGTCTACAACGTGTCCCTGCCCGAGGACGTGGCCCGGGATTTCAAAGTGGTCCGGCTCAACTGCACGGATGCTGACATCGGGCTGAACGCGGAGCTCAGCTACTTTATCACAGGTGTGAGCCCCGTGCAGAACGGGAACTTTGGCTGCAGGAAGGCACAGGCTGCCCCAGACCTCGGCCGGGGTGTTGTGCACTTCAGCGCTGCCTTTCCCAGCCCCTCCAAACCTTGTCCGGCATCGCCCTCTGCTGAACAGCTCCGCTTGGCTCCCGGCCGTGCTGGCCACTCCGCTGACCCCGGCATCCCTAGAAAAGCATTGGGATGGGCAGAACAGGGCTAGGGAGCAAGGGCTGGGGTGGCTTTCGTGAGTGTTTACGGTTAGAAGCCATAAATAGAATTTTGGGGCACTTCCATAGCCCCGTGGGCAGGTGGGGTTGGGTGGGCGGCGATGCCGCCCAGGCAGTGCCCGGCTTGCTCCGCAGCTGCAGCACCTGCAGCAGGAGGCTGGGGAATCCCCTGGGCATGGTTTGACTTGCAAACTGCACACTGAGCCCTCAGGAAGAGAGTAAAAACAGAAGTGTCACCAGAGAGTCATTTTTCCCACAGCAGCAGCCTGCTGTTTCACGTCACGGCTCCTCCGGCCTCTCCGCTAGTGAAACGGGGTGTGTTGTCCCACAGGTACCACGGCTCACGTGCAAAGTTACCCCAGCTTACTTCCAAAGCATTCAGGAAACCATTCACCGCTGGACTTTCTCTGTGCTCTGAGGCAGAGGGAAGGTGCTGTGCTGGGGACAAGATACAAAACCATCCTTGCACAGCTGGGCTGACCCTGTGCCCAGACCGCAGAATCCAAGGAAATGGCCTCAAGCTGCACCAGGAAGGTTCAGATTAGACACTGGGAAAAAATTTCATCACTGAAAGAGTAGCCAGGCTTTGGAACAGGCTGTCCAGGGAAGTAGTGGATGCTTCATCCCTGGAGATGTTAAAGGTCGGGTTAGACAGGGGCAGCCCAGTCTAGTAGGTGTCCCTGCCCATGGCAAGGTGTTGGAACAAGATGGCCCTTAAGGTCCCTCCCAGCCTAAACCATTCCAGGTCTCTATTCTACTTGTCCTTTCCTGCAGGTGGGAACCAGGATGGCAAGTTCAGTGTCGGCTTCAGGGACGGGGTGGTCAGGACAGTCGTGGGTCTGGACAGGGAGACCGTGGCGTCCTACACACTGATCCTGGAGGCCATTGGTAAGGATTTCCCAGGGATCCCATGGGACCACTGCCACACAGCCACACCTGGGGGCCGTGCACTGTCGAGCTCCCCTGCAGGTGTGTTGGAGGGGCAGCAACCTCCAAGGCACTCCTACACACCAGAGCCTGTGCCTGGTGTTAACATGTCACAGCCCATGTGAACTGATCTGTCCCCATTCCGTCACTTTTGCAGAGGGTATATTCTGTATATTCTCCTCCCAGGTTTGCCCAGCCCCAGGGCTCTCCCTTTCTCCCGGAAAGGAAGGCCCCCTATTCCTGAGAGGCTCCACACTGTCCAGGACAGCCCGCTACCCAAAAATGCCAATGCCACAGCATCGTTCCCCCCATGCCATGCCAGCCCTTGGCTCTGTGGCTGCTGATTAACCCTGGGCCACCTGGCACAGGCAGAGGGTCCATGTGCCAAACTCAGCTTGGCTGTCATCCCCAGAGCTTTATAATGATGTGCCTGTTCACAGATGACTTGGATGTCCCTTTTGAGAGGAGAAATAAGTGGCCTGGACAGAAATGTTGGAGGCACAGCATGGCAGGTGCCACAGGGGTTGCAGCAGGGATGCTGCACTGCCTGGGCAGACAGGACTGGATCCCAAGGGGCAAAGGGTCTGTTGTGCCCCTCCAATGGGGATCACACTGCCTGTGTCTTCCCAGATCCCACAGGCTCCCAGCTGAGTGGGTTTAGTGCTCTCTGCAAAACAGACATGTTGAAAAATCCCACGCCAATCCGTGCTTCCCAGTGCCTCGTTCTTCCTGGCAAATCCAAGAGCTGTGCTGCCGTGTCCTTGCCTACTGAACATCAACCCATCCTGGTGCTCTGTGAACTGAGCTGAGGCTGTGGAGAACTCATCAGGCTGTCTTCATCTCCCAAATCCCTGGCCTCCAGCAGTCCCATCACTTGGTGTATGAAATTGCAAATCCTCTCTGATGATCAGTTGCATTTCTAGCCTCACTGGGCTCCATGGCAGAGCTTGGGGGTGGTTTGGCTTTTCCTTTTTCTTTCAAAATAGGAGGGGAAAAAAAAAAAACCCTAAAACCCCATGGTTCGGTGTGGGGTTTGAAAGCTGCAAAAAGATTAAATGTTTTAGTTTAGAAATCTTGATCCTGTTATTTCAGCAGCCATGGGCTGAGCACCACCTGTGCAAAGAGGAGGTGACTGAACCTCCTTCCCACACCTTTCTCTCCCTGCAGACAATGGCCCCACCGGGAACCGGCGCACCGGGACTGCCACCGTGTACGTGACCGTCCTGGATGTCAACGACAACAGGCCCATCTTCCTGCAGAGCAGCTATGAAGTCAGTGTCCCCGAGGACATCCCAGCTGCCAGCAGCATAGTGCAGGCACGTGGCTCTTCCCCTGGCACCCCGGGGTGGGAGGTGGGAGTCCCCCACCAACTGTGTCCTGACCATGAGCTGCTGGAAGCCCAGGGCAGAGATTTTCTCTCCCTGTTGCTGTTCCCTCGGGCAGGATGAGATGTGTTCTTGCTCGTCCACTCCTCTGCTAGTCCAGGCTGTGAGTGCCAGGGAGAAGGCAGCAAAGAACAAGGGAAAATTAAGAAACTCACCCCATTTCTGCAAGGGGTGAGAAGAGCCAAGCCCTGTGCTGGCGAGGCCGCTTTGGCTAAATCCCTGCTTTCTCCCTCCTCCCAAACAGAGATCTCCATGGGGAGGGAGAAGAGTGCCTGCAAAGAGATGCTCGGAGAGGGGGGAAAACCCTCGGAGAGGGAGAAAAGCATTTGGACTTTGCTTTCATTTTTGTTCCTCTTTGAGGGAGCAGTGGGCAGAGCTGAATGGCTCAGTGAGCACCGAATGAATGCCGGCATTCACACGGGCTCCGGGGCCTTCCAGCATCCCTTCAAGCCCAGGCCTCTTCTGGAGCGGGCACCAAAGGCTCTTTGCAGAGGGCCCTGGGAAGGCTCCTCCTGCCTTCAATACCTCTGCCGGCACAGGGAAAGGGGCAGCTTTGTCCCTGGCTGTGGTGGGCAGGATGAGTCACTGGCGGAGAAGAAAGGAGCCTTTTGCCTCCTGCAACAAAGGTTTGCTGGGAGCTGCCGCGTGTCTGCTCGGGGCAGCCAGTCCCCAAGGAATCCTGTGGTTCCTCATCACCTGTTCTGCCATCCACCATGTACCTGATGTCTCTGGGATCAGTCACAGTGTACCTGATGTCTCTGGGATTGGGCACCATATACCTGATGTCCCTGGGATCAGGCACGGTGTACCTGATGTCTCTGGGATCAAGCACCATGTACTTGATGTCTCTGGGATCAGTCACAGTGTACCTGATGTCTCTGGGATCAGGCACAGTGTACCTGATGTCTCTGGGATCAGGCACGGTGTACCTGATGTCTCTGGGATCGGGCACCATGTACCTGATGTCTCTGGGATCGGGCACAGTGTACCTGATGTCTCTGGGATCAGGCACCATGTACCTGATGTCTCTGGGATCAGGCACAGTGTACTTGATGTCTCTGGGATCAGGCACCATGTACCTGATGTCTCTGGGATCCGGTATGGTGTACCTGATGTCTCTGGGATTGGGCACAGTGTACCTGATGTCTCTGGGATCCGGTATGGTGTACCTGATGTCTCTGGGATTGGGCACAGTGTACCTGATGTCTCTGGGATCAGACACAGTGTACCTGATGTCTCTGGGATCAGACGTCAGCCTGCAATCCCAGGATGGAGGTGTGTCCCTGCACAGGACTCCTAAAATTGAGCCGGTTTGGCATATGGGAGGAATGGAGGGAACTCGAGTGTGACTGGTGTCAAAACGCCTTTTCTTAGAACCCGCTTCCCAGAAGAGGGGCATGGCCTTGAAAGTCCATGGCAAAAGAGAGGAAGTATTTGGGGGAAGTTGATTTTCCACAGAACGGCATGGAAGAGAAACAGAAATGAACCATCATCCACCTTTAGTTTACTTTACACTTTCAGTGTGAACCATGTGTACCAAAGGTCTCTCCCTTCAAACGCATCCCCAGGGCAGCAGGAGAGTTTCTGAATGTTTTCCCATCCCTTTCTCCTAAAACCAGGCAGACCAGGACCAGAGAGCAGGAATGGGAATGCATTGACCACAGCAACCCACAGCTGATTGCATGGAGAGGGTGACAGGAAGCAGGCAGCACGTGGGGGCATGAGCCTCCCTCTACCTGCTCCAGAGCACAGCTCGGGGGGAAATCTCCACTGAGGATGGAGCTTTCTATGGAGCAGGTTTGCCCTGGGCTGCCTCTCTCCGGGTAGAGCCTGGTTGCTCCCACTCTCTCCCAGGCTGTTAGTTCAGTTGGAGCACAACTTGCACAATGTTTTCCAAAAGAAATGAAGCAGCGGGAATTTTTTTGGACTGCCCGGTGGTGACTGTGCGTGGGTGTAGTTTGGAAGCCTCCAGCTTCCCTGGCAGGAAGCAATAACCTGGAAAGCATTTGAGAACCTGACACTGCAAAATCTCCTGTCACCTCACAGAGCCACTGTCTGGAAATGAGTTGCTCAAAGGGTCTCTGCCGGGTTGCTCAGGATACCAAGGGATGCTAGAGGAGGGAGCCAAAATCTTGGGGAAGAGCAGCAAGGCAAGATCACATTTTGGTGGACTCCATCACGTCCCAGTCCTGGCTGGCGGAGAAGCTTCTGGGACAGGCGAGCGGGCCGTGAGACACCAGCTGGCTCCTCCTGAAGCTGCTGATGGAGCACCTCAGGGAGCCCAGACGCTTCCAGAGCCTCAGCTGGGGCTCACTGGCATCCACGGGGTGGTGGGGCAGGCACTCGCGGGGGCCGGAGAGGGACCGGCCCAGCGCCGCTGGCTTGCAGAGGGTGACAAAGACGAGGAGGGTGGCCAGGACCAGGAAGATGCAGACGAGCCCGACGATGATGGGCAGCCAGTCTGTCACCTCGGGGGACGTGGCACTGGGTGGGACCAGCTCCATGGTGGGAACCAGAAGCCCAGGGAGAGGCAGGATGGGAGAGGTCCCGTTGCCAGAGTCCTCTGTGCTCATCTTCCCTGCAGGGCAAGGTGATACAGAGAAGTGGCACAGGTGATTACCAGGTGGAAGCTGGACAGACAGCCACCCTCTGGTTAAACTGGGGGATTCTTGTCATGCCTTGACGTCCAAGATTCTCCCAGCCACGTTTTCAGTGGCACAGGAGGACAGAAGGCGTCCACCTGCTTTGCCAGGAGGCAAAGCACAGAGGTGGGGTTTACACTTGCAAAGCATCACCCTGAACTGCAGTGTAAAACCACCTGGCAAAGAAATCTACCACTATGTATGTGTGGTACCATGACCCCTGGGAGGACACGTCTAGGGGGCACACGCACACAGTTCGTGAAGATTTTCCAGAAGAGATAAACATCCGTGTGCTACAGAAGGTTCAAAATCCTCCCCCCAAGCTGCTGAGGTTTGGTTCTCCTCTGTTCCCCAGAAATGTGGGTTAGTTGAATTGGCTGTCATCTGGCGGTTTTGTGGTTATTCTCCTGAAGAAATTGGACAGTGGGTTGAGCCTGTGCCCTGATAAGTCCCCATCAAGCTGTGATATTGTACTAGCACTGTCTTTATTATTCTGCAGGGGTGAAGAGTAACACCCTCACCCTGCTCATGCCAAAAATCCTCGGGTCAGGCATTTTGCTGACCTGCTTTCAGGCTCAGACATGTCACAGGTGATGCAAACCAGCTTCCCAAAGTGTCAGCAGTGATAGCTCTTACCTAACACCTGGTGGAGACTGTCCTTTCCTTTCCCCAACAGGTCACATCCTCCTCCCAAGAGCCTTTTGCACCCATTTTTTTTACTCACATGCACCCTCCCAGCCCCAGACAGGCTGTGCCAGAGGTTGGCATCTCTCCAGATGGAGATGAGGAGATGAGGGCTGGGGAAATTCTGTTTGTGCCAACCCTCTGCAATGCTCTTGGTGCTCCAGCCTGTGTGCTGGAGGTAAAACTTTATTATGCTGACTTTCCTGTGGAGATGTGGGAGAGCTGTCTGACTGGCCTGTGGCTGGGCAGTCTCCTGGTAAACTTGGATTTGGATTGAGCCAATTTAAAACTGAGATTTTAGGAGGGGAAAGGCAGGGCTGCAGAGGCTGCCAGGGTCTCTGGGCCTGCTCTTGCAGCCACCATCCCAAAGTCACGCAGGTGTGTGTAAGGCAGCAGCCAAACGTTCACCATAAAACATTCCAGAAAGTGGAGAGAAGACATCAGTGGCATGGTTTTAATCACTAAGGATGTGTCAGCCTGCTCAGAGCTTGAGGGTCTTTGGGGAGATGGTGCTGTTTTCCAGGTCTGTGCCTGGGAAATGGGAAATGCGAAAACAAATGGGTCAGCGCTTGAGAGGGTGAATCCCTGTGTGTACTGCAGGCAGTGCCAGGGACCGGGGCTCTTGTCACCTCCTCCACAGTGATGTTTTCACCCCTCTTCACCCCAAAAATATTTTTTTTATCCCTAACTAGCTCCGTCCCTTTCCCTCAGCTTTGGGGACAGAGCAGCAGTCCCAAGGACGCCCTGTTCCATGGACAGGCTCTCTGTGCTGCCCAGGCACGAAGGCCAGCAGGTAGGGCTGCAGTGTGTCCCACACCAAAGGCAGCCAGAATCGAGGTTTCCAGGGCTACCTTCGTGCTGGCATTTGCTGACTGCGTGTGTTCCGCGTGGTGACCTTACATTGTTCCTTAGGAGGCAGCCAGGAGGCGTGGACAATTCCTTCAGGCTGCCTTTGCCCCCTTGCTCATGGCTGCAGAGTTTGGCTTTTGAATTCGCTTGACAGTGTTCCATAGAAACCCACCAGGAGGGATCACACTGATGTTTTCCCAGGCTTTTTCAGCCATGCCCTGTTCTCCTCTTGCTTCCCGTCCAGCCTCTCCTCACACCCAGCTCAGCTGGCAGAGCTTTCACAGCATTGCCCCTTCCCAGCATCACTGTCCCACCCAGGCTCCATATTCTTCAACCTGGTGGGTTAAAAGAGATTTTCCTGTCCTGGAGATCCTCCTCAGAGGTTCATCCCTGCCTGATCAGCTCCAGATATCACACATCCCCATCAGCACTCGGGCTCCAGCACTGGCCACGAGGCAGATGAGGATCAGAGGGAAAAAAAGAAACTGCAAAAGGTAAAATGCCCCTGAGAAAGGTGGAAAGGAAGGTGAAAAGAATGATTCTCATGCATGGGCAGCAGCGAGGGTTATTCTGCCCAGCACCAGGCACTGCTCCCTGGCCTGGCCCAGCTGCTGAGTTTGGCAGTTTTTCCATATGCTCTCCCTCCCTTTCCCTCAAATTCTTGCAAAGAAAAGGCTGTTTTCAGGCGCTGCCTGTGACAGCTCCCATGAAAAGCAGCTCTCATTCCCCTCCCTGGCTTGCTTAGCAACACTTTTCCTGGAACTCCCCAACTTTTCCCAATGTACTAAATCCTTCCACCGGCTTGCAGGAGGGGGTGATGCTGGGCAGTACCAAGCACGGCTGACCCTGGTTGGGTTCCCGGAGCCGAGGTCTGGGGGTGATGCTGCTCCCCATCACCCTCGCTGTTAAACGGCACAGCTGCATCCACAGGACTCTCCCAGCAGCGGGAGAGACCGAGCAACGCGACTGGGAAGGGAGGAGGGATGCCTGACCTCATGCCCACCCCAAACTCTGTATCCCCACCCATTTTCAGCCCTTTCCGCGGGCTGAGGACAGCCGGGGATCTGTCTCACCCCTGGAGTGCCCTGAGGGGCCGGGAGTGGCTTTGCCGGGGGGTTTGGGCTCCGTACCTGTCCGCAGCCGGCCGAGCCCGGGCTCTGCCTCCCGCACACCCGCCTCGCCGCCTCTCCCACCGCGCTCTGCCGGCCGCCAGCCCCCTCCTCCCTTTGGGGAGGGTGGGACAGAGGTGGCGGCCGCGCTGGGGACAGCCTGAGCCAGCAAAGCCGAGGGGCCCTGAGCCCCTTCCCGGGCTTTACCGGCGCTGTGGCGCCCCGGAGCTGTGTCCTGCTGGAGCTGTGTCCCTTGCTGGGGTCGAGCCCCCTGGGATGCGTCCCTGCAGGATTTGTCCCTGTAGGATGATTGAAGGGTACGGTCGTGGGCTGAGCTCCCTGTGGTGGGAGGGGTGGCACGGGCCCTCCACATGCCTGCTCCCCCTCGTCTCAGAAATTCTACTTTTTCCCACTCTTTTATTGCCCCTCCCCATCCTTTTCTGACGCCTTTCCAGTGGCTGGTGGGGGTTGAAAGGGGGCTGCGACAGGCAGGCTGTTCCTGCAGAGGGATAAAATAGGCTGGAGCTCAGCTCGGCTGCACAAGGTGGTTTCCACCCGCAGCACAAAGAGCTTTTCTCCCACTGCTTGCCCTGCCATTGTTTTCCCGAGTTTGGGACAGTCTGTCAGAGCACCATACACCTTTCCTTTGGGACCTCAGCAGGTCAAACCAGCAGCAGCAAAGTTCTCCTTTCCAGGCTTCAGGCTGACAGGAGCACACCTTGCTTGAAGGCAAACCACTGATTTTAAATAAAAAATAAATGCCTGGGCTGACCCATATCACCTAGTTTATATACCAGAACTCCAGGCCTGGGGAGAGCTGGGAAGAGGATGGCCCAAGGGGTGTTTGCAAGGTGCAGCTGGCTGAAATCCTGAAATGCACTGTCTTGTGCAAGGAATGGCACAAAAAGCTGCAAAGATTTGCCTCCCACCTCTTTGTTTTTCTGCCTCTGGCTACATGATAGCTTCTCCCTGTGCCGTCCCAAGGCAGCTGGTGTGCCTGGGCTTCGCTTGCCTGCTGCTGCTGGATGGAGCCCATCCATCCATCCCAAGGGAGAGGAGACAGCCCAGCTCTGCCTCAGGGAGCCCAGCAGGTGAAAGAGCTGGTGTGGGAGGGAGAACTCCCCACTGTGAAAGGAAGTCCTTGCTGGGACATGGAATTAGCCACGAGCAAGATATAAACTGGTCTGGGACAGGGGAAAACAGCACGTGTGGGCACAGGGATGAGAAATCCAGATAGAGGTCAGTATTTTCCAAGTGTTCTGCTGACGCAGGGGGACTTGGTGGAAGGGAGCAGGAGCAGTTCAAGGTAGCTCAAAACCTCATTTCAGAGGAGCATCTGTGACTCCTGCAAGTGTTGTGTGGGGCTGGGGGGGAAAGCCCTCCCTGTTCCCACTGCATGTGCATCCTTGGCAGCAGCCTTTCTTCTTTCCAGCATAAATCTGGGTGCAAGCCTTCCCGGGAAAATTCTTTGCTGGGCGGTATTGTAGGAAGGAGATGAGGCAGAAGACACCTTGCAGAGGGAAGCAGGGAGGGAATAAAGGCTCGGGGCATTCCCTGCATCCTCGCCGTGGCGATCTGCGAGCGGCCACGCTGCGGTCGAGCTTCGGGTGCTTTGTGGGGAGTGGGTTTTGCCGAGAGAAGATGCAGGGGCTCGGTGCCAGCTGGGCCGGAAGCCCCGGCCCTGCTGGTCACCGCCAGATCCCGCTTCCCAGCTGCCGGCTGCTGGCAGGGGCTTTAGGGAAAGCCCTGCAGTCTTGTTCAGTGACACCAGAGGGGACCCGTGCCTTGGTTTTCCCAGGGCGGAGGGCAGGCTCTGTCCGTGCCGGGACTGTGCAGTGTGTCAGAGCCTCGCGGTGCTCCCACTCCGGCTCAGGGGCTCACAGGGGCGCTCTAGGCTGGTTGCATTCACATTTCCTTCGGCAGTTTTCCAAGTGCTGCTGCTTGGGTGATTAGCCAGGATGCCATGGGCTGTGTGCCCACCAGGCACGGGAGCAGCTCCCCGTGCCCAGCTCAAAGCCCTGGCGGCATCGCCACTGGGACAAGCATTGGAATGCAGGGTGGGATTGACGGAGGCACCTCCTCCAGCACACAGACCCGTGGGATTTGTGGTGTGGTCCTGAGGCTCAGCTCCCACCTCAGTCCAGCAGCTGAGCCAGCAGCCCAGGGCTCCTGAGTCCACTGTCCCTGCTGTCCAATGGTGAGGGGAGAGTAACTTTGTGTTTGGTAAGCTCCCCAGCTCAGGTGGAGGAGAAGGACGTCCAGCTTTGGCAGGGCCGGAGGACTAGTCCTAGTCTGGAATTCTCTGCCCTTCACCTCTGCTCCTCTGCTTTTCTCACAAAGGTGAAAGCCACTGATGCGGACGAAGGCATTAACGGGAGAGTGTGGTACAGGATTGTCAAGGGTAAGTCCAGGTGCCCCTTTGTGCATCAGGGCGTTTGTCCCAGGCTCTGCCCAGCCTGGGGAGGTTGAGCCCCCCATCCTTTTGCGCTTTGGAGCCCACAGAACCATTTCTCCCAGCCATAGGCAAAATTCAGCTTTCGGGCTCGTTGCTGGGGGATGATTTGTCATGAACAGCTAGATAGAATCCTAAAATCACAGAATGCTTTGGGTTGGAAGGGACCTTAAAGTTCACCTCATTCCAACCTCCCGCCATGGGCAGGGACACCTTCCACTACCCCAGGATGCTCCAAGCTCCTCCAGCATGGCCTTGGACACTGCCAGGGATGAAGCAGCCTCAGCTCCTCTGGGCAGCCTGTGCCAGGGCCTCTCCACCCTCATCAGGGAAGAATTTCTTCCCAATATTGCTTTTATCCCTTCCTTCTTTCAGTTTGAAGCCATTTGCCCTTGTCCTGTCACTCCAGGCCCTTGCCCCAGGTCTCTCTCCGGCTCTCCTGGAGCCCCTTTAAGCACTGGAAAGGGCTCTGAGGTCTCCCCGGAGCCTTCTCTCTTCTCCAGGCTGAACCCTCACAGCTCTCCCAGCCTGGATCCAGAGCAGAGTTGTGCCAGCTCTTAGAGCATCTTGGTGGCCTCCTCTGGGCTCACTCAAACACATCCACATTGTTCTTATTTGGTGGAATTCTGTAGCTCCTCCTGGCCTCACCCAGGGCCAAACTGATGTAGCTGAGTCTGATGTAGCCAGAGGTGATGGGGCTGAAGTTTTGCTCAACAGTTTCCCTCCAAAAGATCCCCCCCAGGGAGGGCTCGGTGTATCACCAGGATGGATGTCGAGCCAGCGGGCAACATCTCTCCCATTTTTTCTTCCCCCCACCAGGAAATGAGCAGAACCACTTCCGCATCAATCCCAGCACGGGGCTGGTGATGCGGGGTGTGCGGCCCCTGGACAGGGAGCAGAACTCCTCCCACGTGCTGGAGGTGGAGGCCTACAACACGGAGCAGGGGCCCATGAGGAGCTCCGTGCGGGTGAGGACCCCGCAGCCGCCGCGGGCTGCACCTTCGCGCGGAAGGTTCGGGGCGCTTGGTCCTTCCCAATGCTTGCAGTTGTGCAGGAAATTAGAAAGATCTGACCTGAAGATGCTGGTGGAAAGTCTCTGTGGAAAGTACCTGCTCATGGGTAGAGAAGAGCTTGGTGGGGGGAGGGGGGGGTTAATTTTGGTTTTTTCCCTGAGATGTTTTGGTGCCATTAGGCTGCTGAGTGGTGCAGCAGTCACTCAGAGGGAGTCCTGCTCGCTCGGTGAGATGGGGGAAGAAAAGCTGGGCCTCAGCCTGTTGAAAACCGTGTGTCCTGGCCAGGCACTATTTAAATAATCCAGGACCCAGTGGTGACAGTCTTCAGCTGCAGCACACCAGCTTCCCACAGTTCCCACAAACCCAGAGCTGCAGTTGCATCTATTCTTAGACCCAGGGGTGGGGTGGGCTCTGGCTGGGTGTGAAGTGCCCCCAGCACCAGCAGCGCACAGAAAACCAGGAGAAGGAAATGTGTTCCCTGGGGAAACAGCACTGAACTTGGAGCAAAATTTCCCACCGAGTCACCAGCGTTTCTGTGTTGTGAGGTCTCCAAGGGTTTGATCAGGGGATCCCACAGGATGGAGGAATTAATGTACCCAGTGTACTTCCCCCGCCAGCAGGGAAAGACTGACTCACTCCAACCCACAGGGCTTGTTTAAATCTGTGATGTTAAACCACTTGTGTTCGCTCTCCATCACGTGGTGTTTGAAGAGGACATTATCACAGGATCATGGAATGGGTTGAGTTGGAAGGGACCTTAAACCTCCCCTAGTTCCAACCCCTCTGCCATTGTCAGGGACACCTCCACTAGCCTGGGTTGCTCCAAGCCCTGTCCAGCCTGGCTTTGAACACGCTGAAATGTTTCTCCCGGGAGCACCATGAGGTGTTTGTTTCCCAGGCTCTCCTGGTTCACATGCAGTTTCTCTGGGGCTTCCCAGGTGATCGTGTACGTGGAAGACGTCAATGACGAGGTGCCAGTGTTCACCCAGCGCCAGTACAACCGCCTGGGGCTGCGGGAGACGGCGGGAATTGGGACATCGGTGGCCGTGGTCCGGGCCACTGACCGAGACACAGGTGGGAAGGGCGGGATGAGGAACGCCCAGTGTGGGAGAGGGCGCTGAGGTCAACCACGGCGCAGATCCTGGCTTGGCCGGGCTGAAATCCCAGGGGATGGGCTCTGCTGGGGGTGGGCAGTGGTGTCTGCCTCTTCGGGGTGCTTGGTCCAGCCAGCACCACGGCTCCTGCTGCCTCCCCAGGGAACGGGGGTCTGGTGAACTACAAAATCGTGTCGGGAGCAGAAGGGAAGTTTGAGATCGACGAGAGCACGGGCCTCATCACAACCATAGAGTACCTGGACTACGAGACCAAAACCAGCTACCTGATGAATGTCTCTGCCACGGACCAAGCGCCCCCCAACAACCAGGGCTTCTGCAGCGTGTACGTCAGCCTGCTGAACGAGCTGGACGAGGCCGTGCAGTTCTCCAACAGCAGCTATGAGGCCGTGATCATGGAGAACATCCCCCTGGGCTCCGAGGTGCTCCGCGTCCAGGCTCGCTCCATCGACAACCTCAACCAGATCACCTACAAGTTCGACCCCAACACCAACCCCCAAGCGCTCTCCCTCTTCAAAATCAACGGGATCACGGTAAGCAGGCACAGCATGGTCCCTCCTGGCTTGTTTGGGGACTGTGGGCTTTGGTTTTGGTGGCCAATGCGGCTGTTGCTCGTGCTTGGCAGGGTGTGATTACGGTCAGAGGCCAGGTGGACCGAGAGAAAGGGGATTTCTACACCTTGACAGTGGTGGCTGATGATGGAGGACCGAAGATTGACTCCACAGTGGTGAGTAGCTTCTCCCTGCTTCCCCACCACCCGCTGTCTACCTCAGATCCCCTCCCTTTCCCACCTCTGTCACGGGACAGCCTGTCCTAGCTGAGCCTTCTGCTGCAGCTTCCAGGGTCCGGAAGCCCTGCTGTGGGGGAATACCTGCTAAAGCAATTTTGAAGGAGGTAAATTTAGGGGCCTTGAAATACTCCACAGTGGTTTGTGTTTCAGAGGGTTATATTTAGAAGTTTCACAGGCAGCCAGGCAGGGGGTGATTTGCATTTCTCTGCTGAGTGCAGGGCCAGCCCAGGGGTGCCGATGGCTCTGCTCTCCACCGTGCTCTTGTCTGAGCCTCTCCCAGGCTGAGGGGCAGATATGCCAACCTTAGCTGGAAAAAACCAAAGGGGTGCCCCAAAAGTGGAGCCACCAGATCGCTGCAGAGGGATACCCATGACCCCTGGCACTGCTGTGGTAGGATGCAGGGTTAACCCACACTTCCTCATCCCACACTAACTCCTCATTGTTTGTGTTCTCTCTTTCTGCCTCTGCTTTCCTCCAACAGAAGGTAAGCTTGTCCGTGGTGCTGGGGAGCAGAATCCCTCCCAAGGTCCACGCTGAGGGACTGGGGTGGACGTCTCCAGCACTGTCCTGCCAGCACCAGCCCCCACACCTCCCCCAGGACATGGGGCAGCTCCGGGAGCCACCCTGCTGCTGGCGAGCAGAATCCCGCCTCCCTGAGCCGGCACTTGGGACAGCAGCTGCCGGATCTGCCGCAGGGGCTGAATGAGCTCTCCCTGCTCCTGGCTCTCTGTTTTGAATTCAGCAGCAACAATAACTGAATCACCCCCGAGCGCACAGCTCGCTCCCCAGCTTCCTCCCGGGATGTTGTCGCATTCAGCCTGGCCGCACCTGGGAGCTCGGGGCACCCATAAATACATCCCCGGGAACAGAAAGGCTCTTCCTCTCTCATTTCTGTGTTGCCCTGCAGCACTTTGATTACAAACCCGATGAGAGCATTTCCTCTGCCTAATCGTGGTCAAAGGTGGTGGCCAGGTCCCCTTCGAGCATCTCGTGCTCGTGTGCCTTTTTCCAGGAGGGAGCTCAGGTCTCCTCCACACCCTGCTTGCCCTGGTTGAGTTAAACACACTCGGCTCTGCCTTCTTTGTGCCCGTTGAGCTTTAAAGCAAATCCTGCCCGACCCTGCTGCTGTGAGCATGGATGAAATCACTGCTAGGAAAAAGTTTAGCAGGAAAGGGTCACTCTGCAGCAGCCCGAGATGCTCCGTGCCCAGCTATTTGGAGGATAAAAACCTGAGGATGTTCCACAAAAAAAATACACTGCTTGAGAGATGCAGCAGCCTTGTGGTGTTTTTCAGCCTTCCAGAGTCCTTCCTCATCCTCCTCCTCCTCTTTGGCAGGGATGTAACTTCAGCTCCTGTGCTCCAACAGCTCCATCATTCCCGGGGGGTGGATGACATGCTGTTGGCACCTCAGAGGGGTGTGGTGTGTTGGTGGTGTGCCAGGGTGTCAGGGTGGCAGTCAATGCCAGGTGGGCAGGGGTCTGGCTCCTGTCCATGCCCTGAGCCCCGTGCCCCCCTCACAGGTGACCATCACAGTCCTGGACGAGAACGACAACAGCCCCCAGTTCGACATCACCTCTGACTCGTCTGTCAGCGTGGCCGAGGACAGCGCCGTGGGCAAGAGGGTGGCCTTGGTCCTGGCCCGAGATCCAGACGCAGGCAGGAACGGCCAGGTAGGGAGGGAGACATTTGGACGATGCTCTCAGGCACGTAGTGTGATTCCTGGGGTTTTCCTGTGCAGGGCCAGGAGTTGGACTCGATGATCCTTGTGGGTCCCTTCCAATTTCCATGAGGCTGTGTGTAGTGTTTCACTGACACAGAAATCCCCCTGCCAGCATCCTCCCAAGCCCTTCCCTCTGCATCCCTGTGAGAGCAGGCTCTGGTCATTAATGCCAGTGGTTTCGTGGCGGGTTGTGCAGTAAGTACCAACAGTCAAGGCACGCAGCAGGAGGGGGAAAACATCGTCCTTGGGCTGTCTGGGGCAAAGAGCTCTGTGGGACAAGTGTCAAAAGGAGCCCTGCAATCTGAAAACCAGCTGTGGCCTCTCCTGCTGTGGGGGCCGGCAGCAAAGTCCTTGGCAGGCTGAGCAGGAAGCTCTCTGACATTTGTTATTTTCATTACACTGCCAGTGAGCATTAACGAGGTCCCATCACCCTTAATAAGAAAAACTGCTGGCAGCATGGGAGCTGCCGGGGGGGTTGGCCCTGTTTGCTTTGCCAACAGCACACCTGTGGGTCCCGCTGCACCGGACCTTTTCAAAAGCTGTGACATCTTGGGGGGGTGCTGGGTTTATTTTTGCAGGGTGTCCTTTCTCTTCCTCCTCCTCACCATCACTCTGCCTGCCCTGGTTTTCCTTCCCTGTGATGTTTCCAGGTGACTTTCTCACTGACATCAGGGAATATCGGCCGGGCCTTTGAGATCCGTACCACCAACAACACCTACGGCGAGGTGTTTGTGGCACGGCCGCTGGACCGGGAGCTGCTGGATCACTACACCTTACGGGTCAGCGCCAAACCACTGCCCTCACCCCTTGGCCTTCTGGTCCGAGCACCGAGGCTGTTTGCTTGCAGCTGTGGGCTTCAAAGTAGCACTTTTTTCCTTGAAAATCCACCCCCAACTGCAGATCCAAGCGTCAGATGGCGGCGTTCCTCCCCGGAGGAAGGAGCACATTCTGCGAGTGAATATCCTTGATGTCAACGACAACCCCCCTGTCATCGACAGCCCCTTCGGCTACAACGTGAGCGTGAGTGAGGTGAGCACCCGGCTCCTCTCCTTCCGTCCTCCCAGGGCCAGGTCTGACCACAAGGCAAGTGGGGACAATGGAGTGTTCCTTGCAAACGTCGCCTTGGGTCATTCAAGCATCAGTACAAACCTCGTCTCTGGTCCTTTGATGGCTGGCGTCCCCTTGCAAGCCTCACCTTGGCTCATTGAAGGATCGGTGACCCCTTGCCACCCTCACCTTGGGGGATCTAAGGGTTGGTGACCTCTTGAAAGCCCTCACTGGTGATGTACTCCTAGTTTTGGGCTAGGAAAAAGCTCTACAAGCAACTTAAGCCCGTGAGGCTGCAGGGACCAGCCGGAAGGAGAAGTGGCTACACACCCATGGAAATGCCAGCAAAGTGACACAAGAGACAGTGCCGTGCAGAATGAGAATGGCTTTCAGGAAGCAGCTTAGCAAGGCCTAGATAATTAAGCAATAAAACACAATCAGGCATGAGAAAAGACAACTTATTTCCTGACAGTTTAATTCCTGGACTGAGGCAGAGGGGGATTCTCAATTTGGTGATGAAAAATGAAATATGAGTAATAGCCAGTGCCACTTAGCTGTGAGGAACTGCTGCACATGATTTATAGCTTAGCATTAAGGATATTGCCCTGTTAAGGTTTTCTTATCTATTTAATTCATGTTCAGAGGAGGTTGAAGAACAGAATTTCTGTTTTGATTTTCCCCATAATGGGACTATCCAAAAATAATTAGCCGAGCTCTGGGTCCATTACACGGCCTTCACCTCTGCACACCCTGCGGGTTTTATGCTCTTCCAGGCTGTGCCAGACTAGATAAGACCTAATGTGCAGCTTTCCGCTGAGCTGCTGGGTATTGGGCCAGCGAGTTTGGAGCCTCAAGCACGTCAGTGCCCTCCCTAAATTAGAATTACATTATTAATTAGGTGTTTTACATGTGATGAGGCTCGTGGGATTTACATCACGCATCTGTTCGCCCCGCAGAACGTCGGTGGCGGCACGGCGGTGGCCCAGGTGCGCGCCACCGACCGGGACATCGGCCTCAACAGCGTCCTCTCCTACTACATCACCCGTGGGAACGAGGACCTGACCTTCCGCATGGACCGTGTCACCGGCGAGATCGCCACCCGGCCCTCCCCGCCCGACCGCGAGCGCCAGAGCTTCTACAGCCTCGTGGTCACCGTGGAGGACGAGGGCAACCCCTCCCTGTCGGTGAGCCACCAAAATGGGCCTGTCCGGGGCAGGGTGGGGCTGGGCAGCGCTGCGGGAGTGAGCTCAGCGTGCAGTGTGGGACGTGAAAGGGGAGAAAAGGCGCAGGGTGCGACGTTTTGATGACCCGGGGTCCAAACCTGCTGTGCACAGATTTGGTTCAGAGTCTCCTTCAATGCCTGGTCCTGCAGGTCCCTCCCTCACAGTCGTTCAGCAGGCCTTGTCTCCCATCTCCAAGTGCAAAAAATACGAGCATCCCTATGGGGAAGTGTGCTGGCTGCTGCCACCCTGCTCACAGGCTCTCCAGGTGCTGGGCCTGTAAGGGCTCCAGGCACTGCCCACCCATCCCAGCCCTGGGAGTGGCTGGAGCAGCAGCTCACCCACACTTCCATTCACCCTTGACACGCATGTCTGCTGTGGTCCTTGTGAATGAGAAGAGCTCTGGTGATTTTGACAAGGGCCCGGAGTGCCAGGACGAGGGGGAATGGGTCAGACTGAAAGGGGGTTGATGTGAGACCCCACCCACCATCCCATGGCCTGGGGAAGTGACTGTCTTGCTTGGTTCATTGTTTGTGCCTCTGAGGATGACTCTGGCATGGGAGGGCCAAAAGAGCAAATACCATGTGGGGCGTTTTCCCATCCTGAGTCCTTCCAACCCCACATCTCTGTAGAGAGGTGAGTGAGTACCCACGTGCACAAATGGTGAGACGGGCTGACACCTTGTGGGACACTCCGTCATTCTTCCTGTTCCCCACCTCCACCTGCTATCTCTCACCATCTCTCTGCTCTGCCAACAGAGCTCTGCCTGCAAAGCCCTGCTCTGCATTTTGATGAAACAGGTCACAGCCAGCAGTGCAAGCTGTGGCTGTGATTCTCACTTCAGGCTTTGCACTCTCAGCTCCTCCCTCCTGACTGGGTCACACGCCAGCTTCTGCATCACCATCTTTTCCGTTAGTTGTGTTGTCACTGAGGCTTAAACCTAGGCAAGTCTCTTTCCCCAGAAGGAGAGAAGGCACCATCATGTGACTGCCACCAGCTCCTCCTTGTCCCCATCACTGTGGGAGCATCGCTGGTCCTGGTGTGCTGAGGAATGCCATGTGCTGAGCTGGCAAATCCCGTTGCCATGGCAATGGCCTCTTCCCTTCCCGGTGCCAGCGAGGACAAGTGGCACAGCTTATCCCTCCATGCTGCCCAGGCAGTGTCCCAGCAGCCCTGCCTGTCCCCAGAAGCTCTGCTGTGTGCCCACCGTGTCACGAGCACACGTTATGCCAGCAGCCACAACCCAAATCCCGGCGACACAAAGTGCCCAGTGACCCAATTCCTGAGTGGGGAGAAGAGTTTTGGCCCCTTTCAGAGCTTGAGGACACTCAGGTCTTGTGAAAGGCTGTCCAGCGTGTTGCTGGGGGCCCGCTGGCCTCACGGCTGGGTGGGGAAATGGTGTCTGTCAGGGCTTGCTGCCTGCCAGGAACTGCTTTCACAAGGAGCTCCGGGCTGATGCAACAATGCACAAAAGGGGGTGATTGTGATTTGTACAGCCATCCATGGCTTTCAAGGTTTGGCCTTCTCTCTGTGGGAGAGGCAGAGGAGACAGAGCTGAGAGAGGACTCGGAAGTCCTCACTTGGAAGTGGTGATCTGGGATGCCCAGGACAGTGAGGGAGCAGGGAAGACTGGCCAAGAGGAATCTCTTGGGAGCTGGAAATGCGGGAACAAAAGGAAAAAATGCTGCTGATAAAATGAGAATATTTTCATTTAAAAAGCATTGCAGGAGAAGAAAAAAAGAACCTTCACAAGCTGGTGAGCTGCAACTGGAAGGTGTGTGGGAATTGCAGGAGTCGCCTGGGCACCGTCTGACCCTGAGGCAAGTCAGCAGCTGCACCTCCCCAAGGGCTGGCCCTGCTCTGGGGGGGTCAGGATGCTTCCTGCAGCAGCAGGAAGGTCTGCCCAAGGAAGTTGCAGCACCGCTGTACACTGGGACAGGGATCCTGCTGGCACCCACAGCCCCAGGCACTGGTGGCTGCAGCAAGGCAGGGCGGATCCTTGCTGCCCAGACATTGATCTTGCGCCTGGGTCACCTTCACCATGAGCATCTGTGTCATCTTCTCCATGGTGGTGGGGGCCAAGGTGGGGGAACAGCACCCCTGTGCCCGGACTCTTGCTCCAGAATGCATGGAAGCCTGGGAAGCCATTTCTTCTATCTCTTGGCAGTCTTTATTTTTCCTTCTGGAGGGAAAACGGATGCCACTCAGTGCCCCAGCACGCCACGCCAGAGTCTCTGGCAGAGAGCTTAGCTCTGCCTGCAGCACCAGGTGTCCCAAAAAATGGGGTTCCTGCCACACAGAGCAAAACCTGTTTCCAACAAAGCTTCCTTCTGTCATCAAACAGTGCATTCGTTAGGGAGCGACTTGGAGAGGGTTTCAAAGCCGTTCAGACCTGCAGGCAGGCAAAATCCCGGCATGCCTTTCCAGCTGGAGCTGCTGAGACAGGGAGAAGGAAGTGCTGGAGGCACCGTGTGCTGGATTCCCCAGCAAGGCCAGGACGGGGCTGAGCCGTGGGTGGCAATAAAGCCCGAGTCCTGTGCTCAGAATGTTACATCCATGGTACTGGGAATGTGGGTGCTGGCTTCTCCTTCCTCCCTGAACCACCTTGAGGGTGCTCCTGCTGGAGCCAACACTGGAAAATCAAATCCTGCAGCAGCCCAGGGTCTCCCCAGCCCATTCCAGAGGCAAAAGCTGTTTCTTCCAGCCATGTAGTGTGGAAATCCGTGTGCTGCCAGGGATGCTCTGCCTGGTCACACTGCCTGGTGCAGCTGCTGCTCAGGTCTGACAGTGTTTTGCTATGACTAATGTTTTTGTCTTGTGGCCTTTTTTAACCCACCTTACAACAAAAAGAGAAACAAGGAAAAAAAAAAACCAAAACAACAAACACACTGTGAGTAAGTGTCTGCCACAAGGTTTGATATCATCACCGGGGCTGAGTCAGGCTGGAGCCATCATTTCTTTTGGATAAGCAATCCCAGATGCTGTGCTCAGATGCTGCAGGAGCACCCACGTCCCCCAGGGCATCACAGAGTCCTCTGACAGTGGCCAGCACTGGCTGCTCTGGCCCTGCTGGCCCCAGGAGGGCAAGGGGAAGCCATCCTTAGCATTTCCCACTGTGCCCCCCGTGCCTCCACCTCTCCACAGGGGCTCTTGGCCACCTCACGGGAAGATCCTCCAACACCCTCCAAATGAACTTCCTAATTGACAGGCATTTAAAGAGAAAAAAAAAA
>VZDJ01000146.1:1955344-1978886 GCA_008694505.1 Cyanoderma ruficeps | reverse complement strand
AAAAAAAAAAAGGCAAATGAAAACCATAAACATCCTTTTTCCTTTTAATCAGCACTGATAATGAAACAAACAGAAAGATAAATTGCCCTGATCCCAAGCCAAGGATAAAACTGCAGCAGAAATAAGGCTTCTCCCAACATGTGTCCCGCTGAAAAGGCAGCAGCATCACAAGTCCATGGCCATTTCAAAAGGCTGGTAAGGAAAGAGGGCTCTGGTGGCAGCAGGGAGCCTCTCCCCTTCCTGTTTTGCAAAGAAAAAGGTAGTACAAGGCTGGCTGGTGATCCTGTTTTGTTCTATGCTGAATAAAGTATTTTACCATCCACTCCCAGAGAGGATGTTCAGTCAAGGATCCAGAAACATGTTGATGTTGCAGAGCTTAGACCCTGCCAATAAGTTAATCCTCAGGAAAGTCTGCAGGTGCAGGACATCCTTCCATTCCCACATCCTCAATTTTCAGCTAGTCTGTAAAATGTGAGCAGTACAGAGCCATGCACTTCTCCATGGAAACAGGTAGTTCAAAATTGAAATCCGAGCAATAGAGGTTCACTTTCAGTCCCAGAGCAGTAGCAGGATGGGAGACAAGGGCAGGGATCCTGCACACAGCTTCATTTCTCAAGGCACTGCTGCCCCTGGCCCTGCCACCCTCCCGGGGCTGTTGTCTTGGTGAGCATGGCATGGTCTGCTGGATGTGGTTTCCTCTGGGGTCTTTAGGCTTTCAAGGAATTTGGTGAGTCAGGAACAGGATCTGGAAAAGGACAGACCAGGGGTATTAGTCCAGCTTACAGCTGAAGGGATATTAGTCCAGGAAGTGGCCAAACTCTGCTTTTGTGTGGAAAACGGAGGGTTTAGGTCCTTCCCATCTTTTAAGCCGTGGGACTCGATGTCCCACACACCGAGTTTGCCCCTGATATTTAACCCCCCACTTTCCCCTTTCCTTCCCCCCTCTCCCGCCGTCCCCAGAGAGGCTCAGCATTGCCCGTCACTCACCCAGGGTGGGGAAGAAGCAGTCCCCGGGGCCGGGGGGCGACAGGGGGGTGTTGGGCTCGGAGAGCAGGTGCCGGCCGGACTCCGAGGGCAGCCTGCTGGCCACGTAGGAGAGCTGCGGCCGGGGCCGGGGCTCCGCGCCCGCCGACGGCACCGCCTCGAACACGGGGTTCTCGATGCCCTGGGCGCTGCTGTGGGACGGGAGAGGCATCTGCGGTTTTATTTCTGCAGCCTTGTTTTATCCCCGCGGGTTTGGCTGAGCGTTGGGAACGGGCAAGGAGGGCGGGGAGCAGGGTCAGGTGGTGGCACCTGGGCTGGGAGTGGCACCTCGCTTCCACCCAGCGCAGGGGGCAAGGTTTAGCCAAAGTGGTTTCAGGAGGCCCTTGCAAATCAGAAGGAGGCACTTCCCACGTGGAGATAGGGAAGAGAAAGAGCGATTTCCCAGAAAGGAAAAGGACTCAGGGCGTGGGTGACACCAGCACCCCTTTCACTCTGCCGGGCTGAGGATGTGTGCCGGCTTCAAGGGGAAGGAGGAGAGGACAAACCTTTGCAGGGTCTGGGATGCAGGCTGCAAGGGCGTGTGAGGAGGTGGGGGGAGCTGGGAGCACGCGGGTTTCCTTACCTATCCATCCTGACAAGCTCGTGGGCACCTGCCAAAGACAAAACGTTCGGGGTGAGTGCTGGCAGCACAAAGCTCACCATCAGGCCCAGACCCACTGCCAGGGCTGTGTTCTGGTGTCTTACCCACCTACAGTTCCTCCTCTCCCTTTGCATTCCTCCCTCCCATACTCGCTCTGCTTTGCTCCTAAACCTCCTTCTCTGCATCCCTGCCCTCTCCCACCTTGTTCACTCCCCAGCCCGGCTTTCTGCCAGGCTGAGACCACAGGCTCCAAAGAAAGGGAGGAGACACTTCTGGAGGCATGGGGTGAAGTGAGGTGCAGCTGCAGTCTGGCCCCACTCGTGCCTGGATGCACCCACCACCCACCCGTGGCACCATCCTGGAGCTCTGCAAACACCACCTGCCGCTGGGCTGCCCCTGTTAGGCTGGAACACTGTGTCGGGTATTCCCTCAGCCCCTCTGCCACAGCAGATCCCACAGGCCGTGTCACTGGGCTCTGCTGGCTGGCTGCCTGCCTGGCCAGCACCCTGAGCTGAGCTGCTTGAGTTTCAGCCCAGACTGTGCCAAAGAAAAGCGCTACATGGAAATAAACTGGCCCATGACACCTGAGAGGCAAAGCCCCTGGATTCTGACTGCCCTCTGGTGTGAAGCAGCATCCAGATGATGCTTTGCAGAGGGAGGTGGGAGCTGCAGCCCAGCCACTGCTAAGTGGGTGCCTGGAGGGGATGGCTGTGGAAAGCACAGTTCCCATTCTCGTGGCTGGCACGGAGCCCGCTGCTGCTGCAGAAAACACTTCTCCAAAGGTCCCCTCGGAGCCACACAGCCGCCCACCGGGCTGGGAGAGGAAAACCGCAGGGCCCCCGCTTGCCCAAGGGCTGATGAAATGGCTCTGCCCGTTAAGGTGGTGCCCCTTTCCGCTTCATTACCGAAATCTCCGGGAGCCAAGCGCGGGCAGGAGCTGGCAGCCGGCTGTGCCTCAGCACAGCCCGGGATTCCAGGGCTGGGGCAGCACAGGGGAGACATGGCTTGCTGCAGTCCTGTGGCCACAGACATGGCAGGGTTCTTTTTAAACAGCAGGGTGAGAAAAAGTGCAAATGATGCTTTTCAGTCACTTAGGAGGCAAAGCTATTTCAGGTGTGGAGTGGAGGGAGTAAATGAGATGCCTCTCACGGTGGATGTGGAGGAAAGGGCTCAGGGAGCATCCTCACAGTCTCAGTGCCCCCAGCACGCTGCTGGTGTCCTCTCCTTTCCCACACCTCACCAGCAGCCCGCAGGCATGCCTGGTCCTTCCCAGGACAGCTCTGCAGGAGGCACCTGGCAGGGACCTGTCTTTGGGCCACCTTCCACCACGCCCATGGGACTTGGGGCAGCCCAAGCAGCCAATCCCAGCGGGGCACATCCCATCCAGCCTCGCCAGGCTGGGGCAGCCCGGGAGAAGAGATAGGTGTCCCAGTACATACGTCTGCTGCTGGCAGCTTGTCTCTGCTTGTAAATGAGGAGCAGGATGAGGGGCAGGCAGAGGATGCCCACGATGCAGGCGCCCGTGGCCAGCGCAGCGGCCGTGATATCTGCAACACAAAGGTGCAGAGATCAACCCTCCAATTCACCTTCCCTGCCCTTGGCTTCCCCAGGCCAAAATCACAGGATTGTTTAGGATGGAAGAGACCTTAAAGATCATTAAGTCCAGCACTGGGCAACCCCGTGTTGCCTCAGAGCTGGTGCAATGTGGCTCCCCCACACACAGGATTCACGCTGGGATGCGTTGCCAGCTGTGGAGATAAGCTCTGAGATATCCTGTTAGAGCTTTGACCAAAGTCCTTCATTGCTGCAGGACATCCCAAGGTTTTTGGTCTTCTAGATATGAGGAGAGAAGCCCTGTTAAGGGCTCCCAGCCACATTGGAGCGCTGACTCTGACCCACTGCCAGCCTCAAAGTGCTCAAGCATCAAAGGGCTCGTTACCCACAGCCTCTGCTAATTAATGTATCTCTGGAGAATGTCACCCACAGAGGCTCCCAGAAAGGCTGGCAGCCTGCAGGCCCATCTGTGGCCATCAAGGTCCTTGTGGGATGGCTCATGGTGAGGCTGAGGGCTCATTAAATCACGGGCAGGTTCAGCTCCTCTCCTGCACATCCCTCTGAGGAAGCAGCTTCTTGCCCCATCTGTCTCTTTTAGGAGAGGACATTCTTCTTTTTTTTCCTGACAGGGCGGGGTGTCCCAGTACTTGAGACTGAAGTTTAGGGACAGGAAAGCCCAGCTCATGGGGACCAGGAGCTGCTTCCTTTGTCGGGGCATGCTGCAAAATAATTTTAGCCAAATCTGCCCATTTTGGAGGCAGCTGAAAGGGGGATAGACAGAGTGACCCAGCAAGAAACCAGCTGCACAGTGAAGTGTGGGCATCTCCATGTCTAGACACAGCTCTGGGGGAGCCCCATATTGTCTGAGCACTCAAGCAAGATTTGGGTTTCCCCTGCTCAAGGCAGAGGTGGCCCAGGCTCGGGGTGTAGCAACTCTTTACCTTTCTGTCCCTTCCCATCTGCTCGTGGCACTAAATCCTTGTGGGAGGGGCTCAGGTGCTTTAGAACAACAGGGTGAATGGTCTCCACGGGCTTCAGGACCATCATGTCCAGGTGATGGGCTACAGAAGGCTCTCCTTGGCCTGAGGATGTGCCTGTCGTGCACACCCTGTTGGAAGAACACTGGGAACCACCCTCCCAACACCCGGCTGTGAGGCTGTGTGTGGGCACTGGTGTGCTGGCAGTGATCCCTAGGGAATGCATGGGCCAGGATGGTGGGCAGCACGTTGTAAAGAGGGGTTTTTCCCTTTACCTTTGCCAGTGGCAGGGTGAAATGTGCAGTTTTGAAGCCCTCCTTTACCTGCAGAAGAGAATAGAAAAGCTCAGAGTTCACTCAGGGCCCACAGAATTCCCAACCTGCTGGCTGTCCGTGCCTTTTCTCCTTGGTATTGAGAACATCATCCCAGAGCAGCCCAAAGCAGGAATTTAATCCTGGGAAGTGTTCACTGAGATCCCTGCTGCAAGACCCCCTTTCTCCACAGCAGCAGGGCCCACCCCTGACCGTGCAGCCTCTTGTGTTTCAGTCTGAAAGAAAAGTTATCTAATGCTGCAAATCAAGGCCAGGAGATGCCTTCCCCTCCCTCATGCCTCTCCCACTGGGCTGCTATCCCAAGGTTATCTGTGAGCCCTCACTCAGGCTTGCAACACCAGCCAGCTCCTTTTAAGCTGAGGCTTGTTTTCCTCTCTGCCAGAAGGAGGTTGAAGATCAGTGAAACTATGTACCATGGATTTTATTACATTCCAGCCTCCTGAGTTATTAAGATTTTTTTCCGTTTTTTTTGTTTTGTTTTTTTGATATTTCATTGCGCTCTAGCTCTAATTCAAACCTTCAACATCTGCTGCTCTTTGACTTCTGGAACATGCCCTGCACTTCCAGCACAGGCTGCCTCCCCTTCCCCACCGCCCCTTCCCTGCCCCATGCCCTGCCATGGATGCAGGGCTGGCAGGGGCTGCCTTGCCCCCCTCACCTCGCTGGATCTGCAGCTCCACGAAGCCGTGAGCCACCTGCATGGTGTGGGGCTTGCCGTGACCTTCCCTCCTGACCTCCACGGCGTAGCAGCAGTAATTCCCACTGTCCTGCAGCGTCAGGTTCATCACCACGATGTGGAAGGCGCCGTGGCGGTCGGGCACGAACTCCACACCGCGGTGGCCGCTTTGCCACCCCGGGGGGTGTTTTTGGGAGCCGTTGGCCGGCGGCTCGTGGTGCCTGCTGGGTTCGTGGTGCAGC
Source organism: Cyanoderma ruficeps (assembly GCA_008694505.1). NCBI lineage: Eukaryota > Metazoa > Chordata > Aves > Passeriformes > Timaliidae > Cyanoderma > Cyanoderma ruficeps. Next base: position 1,973,481 of record VZDJ01000146.1, on the reverse strand, counting down.
TCCTTCTCGGTGACGTTGCGGATGTGCCTCTTGTCGGAGCAGCTCTGGTCGCCGGTGCTGCTGAAGTACCAGGTTTTGTAGAGCAGGTCGTGGCGCTTGGCCAGGGCGCCGCTGACCCGGCACGTCAGGGTGACGTTCTGGCCCTCGGGGCAGACGCAGAGCGAGTACGGGGTGGTGATCAGGAAAGCTGCTGCCCCTCCTGCCAGGGAGAAGGTGCCGAGTCAGAGCCTGGGTTCACCCTGGGTTTGTGGCAAAACTGCCCAAACGAGCACTGCAAACCCACCACCACTGTTGGCAAGGGGTGGGCGGGCCCTGGGACAGGGCGCCCAGAGAAGCTGTGGCTGCCCCTGGATCCCTGGAAGTGTCCAAGGCCAGGTTGGATGGGGCTCTGAAGAACCTGAGATAGTGGAAAGTGTTGAAACTACATGAAGTTGAAACTACATGATCTTTAACTCCCTTCTAACCCAGATCATTCCAGGATCTTGTAGTGGGGCTGGGAGCACAACTTCACCCTAGAAATCAACTCTGCAGGAGAGACATGCTTGAAATGCAGTTAAGCATCAGCAGCAGGGAGGCAGAAGCTTCTCTGGGGCAGGGAGGCAAAGGAGGATGAGAGAAGAAGCAAGGCAGCAGGCTTGTGAAGGAGGAAACACAAGCACTGCTGGGCCAGCTGCAAAAGAATAAAAGGAGCAAAAACAAACAGAAAAGTTCTAGGAGGAGCACTGCCCCCCCTTTCTCCCCCAAATGAGGCAGGGAACAGGTCCCACCCTCCTTGTTTTTCAGTCCCCAGGGAGGAAAAGGGGAAACTGGCTGATGCTGACAGTGAGGAGCTGCTGGAAAATGAAAACAATTTTCTGAAATAAATTCTGGAATGCAGGCAGGAGGCGTGGCAGATACGGGAGCAAGGGACGCCCTACGGCATTGCTGGTCTTTCCCCAGCACATGGGTGGGGGGTACTGCTGGGTAAGGGGAGCTGTGCGTGAGGGGAGGGAAAAGTGCAAAGACAGGAGAAGTTTTGGTGCTCTGCCGTGCCACTCCTTCATGTTTGCAGAAGTGCTAACATCACTTTGAAAGCTGGAGAAAAAGCAGATTGTGGGTTTATTTTCTTCGAATTACTGTGGAAAAGAGGTTTGTGGGGCTGGTTTGCAGCAGAGAAGATGTTACAAGGACGCGATGTTGGTGTTTTTTATTTTGGTAACATCCTGTTGTGCCATTAGCTCCGCCGCGTTTCGCTTTGAGGTTTCTCGCTTGCTATAATCGAGAGGGCGTCGATCGCAGGCAGGGCGTGATGTGCCTGCCCACAGGCATCCAGCCAGGCCAGAGGCTCCCCACTGCTGGCCACCCCGAGAGCATCCTCCTCCTGGGAACAGAGTCACTCTGTCACCTGCCTGGCCCGAGGCTCTGCTGCAGAGAGTGAAACCGAAAACGTGCCCGCCGTCCCTTGTGGTTATTGCTGTTACTATTGTGCAAGAGCAGCCGTGAAGCCCCCAGTCCCTGCCCGAGGGTGCTCTGCAGGGAGAGGGAGGCTTTGGGAAGGAGATCGGCCCCATTGCGCTCCCTGCTCCGGAGCCCGCAGTGCCGAGGAGTCCCCAGAGGCAGGGATGGGTGACCTTTGCCTGACCACTCCAGCTAATTGCTTCCTGCTCCCCACAGCACGTGCAGCAGCACATCCCGGAGCTGCTCTGGGGCAGAGGTTTGCGTGGCCCGAGCTCAGCGCTGCCCTCCTTCAGTCTCGTTCTCAAGCCCTGCCTTCTCCTTATCCTCGGGTGCTGCTGGGGCCAGGATGCACAGCCGGGCTGGTTGGGTTCTGGCAGGCAGCAGAGCGGGTCCCCACCTCCTTGCCAAAGCGCCGAGCACAAAAGGCACCTCAGATGTGTTTCTCGATACCTGCTGCAAGGGGAAGTGCCCCATTCACATCGGGAGTCTCCTGGGAGCCAGAGGAAGGGAAGCCAGGGCTCTATTGGAGGAAGCCACACTTCCAACACCTTCCAAAAGTATCTGCAGGAGTCTTTTGTTTTCCACACACCCCCTCAAATGAAGCAGAGCTGTCCCACTCATCCTCGCACAGTTTGAGAAGCTGTGCCTTGCTAAACTATCCAGCCTCCACCTCCGGAGCTTGATGGGAACCGTCTGGATGGAAAGTCAGCACAGCCCACGCTTTCGGGGAGGGGCAGAGGTTACCATGTGTGCAACCTTCAGCATGACAGGCTTCCCTTCCTGCTCCGGAGCGGGGGAAGGCTCTCAAAAGCCACCGAGTGGAGGAGAAAGCAGCTGGCAAGGCACGGCAGGGCCCAGAGCAGTGCCAGGGCAGTTGGTGTTCCCTCTCCAAGATGTACCGAGGCTTCAAACACATGCTGGATGCCAGATGGAGCCCAGAGGAAACATCTTCTGGTGGTGCCTTTATGCTGAAGCCCATGGATCTTTAATCTCCTGGGCTTCTTCCATGCCCAGAGCCCAGGCTTGGCTCCTTCCACGTCCCAGTCAAACAACTCCCTTTGAAGTCAGAGCTGCTGGCAAATGCCAAAGTGAAGCCAGATGCCCGTCTCTGCGCATCTCCAGCTGGTTGGACCAGTTGAGGGCTGAGCTGAGAGCTGTTGTCTTGTCACCATCTGGTAAAGACAGAGGAGGTCTCAAGCAGGTGCCAAAAGTGCTGGCATCACTCTCTTGACACCTGGGAACTCTGCTTTTGACAAAACAGAAACACAAAAAAAGTGCAGAAACCTGTGCTGCTTGGCTGACCAACAGCTTAAATAAATCAGGATTTCACACCTCATTCTGGGTCAGTGACCAAAAGCCTCTCCTGACTGCTTCTCCTGTGCTTGGTCCCCGGCCCTGGCAAGCAGGTGTTTGATCTGCACTCCTGTGCTTGACAGAACTGATTTCCACCTCAGGGCACCTCTTTCCACCCTGAGGAAATCTGCAGGGATCAGGGGATGGAGCCTTTGGAGGGGCTCACCTGCTGCAGAGGAGGGGCTGCTAGACACAGAGGTGGAGCAAGGAGCTCTGCTTTCTTCCTCTTCTGGGAGTTCTTGTGACAGGCTCACATCAAAGTGCCCCGAGCCCCGTCGTCACTGTGCTGTGATTGTGCTCCAGAGTTATCAGCCAGGTGAGATGTGCAGGGGCAGCCGTAGCTCTGCAGAAGTACCTCGAGCACGAAAGAAAGAGGAGAGAAAAGCCTTCTGAGGATGCCTGAGACATGTTAACTGCTCTCACCTCCTGCACCCCAGGGGCCAAATGGCTTTCCAGCAGTGAGGGTACCCATCATCCGGGCAGTGGAGGGAGCAGCCTCAGGGGTCTTGCCTTGCTCCCCTTCCAGCACAGCCCTGGCTGGGGGACAGCAGCTGGGATGCGAATTCAGAAAGCCCAGCTCATCTGCCATCCGTAGGTGAAGAGGAGCCATATCCCCATCCACCTTGCTTGCCAGCATCCCCAAGCTGGGTGTCTCCAAGGGCTACTTCTCCATCGATCCCTGCTAAAATTAGCCAGGGGTTCAGAAAGTTTTGGCAGGCACAGAGTTGTGCAATGCTCAGTTCCTCTGGCACCAGCCTCACGCTGAACGTCAGCATCCAAGCTTGTTGCATTGCAAAAGGCCTGAAGTTCTGTCCCAGCACTCCAGATGCACAAACGATATCATTCAAATCCCTGTGGAGATGCTGGGGATTGCTCCCTGATGCCGAGACTTGGATGAAAAACAAAACATGGCTCAATCCACACCAGCCTTGCTGCCCCAGAGGAGAGGAGAGGAGAAGGGACCTCTGGCCTCATTGCAGTGGGACATCTTTGGGCATCTTCCTGGAGATGTGCTGGCTGAAATGGTGCAGGCATCCACTTTGTCCCGGGAGAGAGGGTGAAGCCAAGCCCGATGCTCATCCTCCGCCTGCGCAGGGCAGGGAGGGATCATGGTCCTTCCCAGCTTCCTTCTCTGAGTCGTCGTCCAGAGTGGAACCGCGGTTTAAATGCCACCGCCCCAGTTTCGCTGCCTGGCCCCGGATCCCCGAAGGGAAACGCTGCCTGCCAGGGCTGGTGCAGAGTCAGGCATGAAGCAGCCCCCTCCCAAAACATCCCCCCGATCAGCAGCCAGCGAGCTTCCAGCACTGGGAAGCGCTCACTCCGGGGAAGGGGAGCTCGGCAGCCGCTCACGGTGGCCCTGGCCACGGCTGGGTGCCCACCCGGAGAGGCTGCCCGGCGTATCCCGGCGGAGCGCAGCATCCTTAGCGCGGGCATCCCAGCCCCGCTCGCACAAATCCCCTCTCTCCCTCCCGCCGGGCTGTTGGAAGGCTCTTCTCACCGTGGCACCGCCGGGGACTCCCACCGTGCCAGGGAGAAGTGCCGTGCGGGAACGGAGCAGCTTTTCCAGCCCGGGGTCTCCAGCGGGAGGCTGGCGGGGACAGGGGGCTGCTTTCCTTCCACACATGTTAGATCAAAGCAGAGGAAGAAAGAAAGAAACAGTCTCAGAGTTTTGAGAACAGCAGTTCCCCTGCGGCCCCTTTACCCGGGCACAACCAGCACCGTGCGAAACACTGGCTTGATCCCCCCGCACACACCCAGATCGCAGGGCAAGAGAGCAAATAACGCCCCAGACACCCCAGATTCCTTGTGCCGAAGCAGAGCCCCGGGCAGGCAGGCGGACACGGTGCCCCAGTGAGGAGAGTTTCTCCGGGCAGGGAGCAGAGGAGAGCTGGAGCTTACCGTGGGAAGCCAGCAGGCAGAGCGCGGCCAGGAGCAGCCCGGTGCGGGGGGACGCTGTCCCCATGGCGGCGGGGTGGCCGGGGAGAGGTGGCCTCTGCGGAGCCGCCGCTCGCTCTGAGCAGCCCCGCAGCGACAGCGGGCTCGCACACACAGGAAATTTCATTGCGATTCGCGCGGCGCTGGAGAGAACGGCGAGCACCCCCCGGAGGTGAGAGGCTGCAGGGAGCTGCGGGCGTGAGCGCCCGCGGGTGGGGAGCGCTGCGGAGCCCACCTCCTCGGGCACTGGGTGCCTCTGCTGGGTTTCTTCCCTTACAGCCTCACTTAGAGCCAGCTGGTCCCCCTGCGTGCGTTTTTGGGGTGCTCGCCGTGCCGAGGGGCTTGCGGGTGCTGGTCTCCAGCCCTTTCCCGGCAGGAGCTGATTCCTTGGGCCGGGTTGTAACTTTGCTCGCAATTACTGTTTTTCCCTTGTTTGTGAGGATTAAGGATTAAGAACCTCTACTGTGATGAACGGGCAGCAGGGACGGGGCAGGGTTACTCAGAGCAATGCCGACTTGGAAAAGGGAACAGAGCTTTCCCCCCCAAAATGGGAGCAAAGCATCCCCCTCCTACAGCCCATTTACACTCTGCCCTGAAATAGCAAAGCAGCCCTGTGGTCTGACACATAATTCCTTCTGGAGCTTCTCTTCAAATTCCAAAGGCATCAACAAAATCTCTGGCTGCAGCTGAGAGCTGCCTCATTTCCAGTCAGCCTTCCCTGGAAAGTGGAGCCCAGAGACAAGTGGAGTTTTGCAAACCCCAGGAAACTTTGCTGCTTGCCTGCTCCGAATCCGGAGTGTGCAGGGAAATTGAAAAGTACCTAATTACCGTGTGGCATTGTGGTTTTTACGGCTGTGATGCTCCTGCCAAAAAGGTAACCCTTGGCTAGCTGGAAGAAATTTGTTGCTGGGGAAGGTGTAGGCACGAAGCCCAGACACCCCAAAGGTGGTGGATTATTGTCCCAAGCCCCCACCTCTGTGCTGAGCCATTAGGCAGTGGTGTGCCACTGCCACCTCCCCTTCCCCAGGTGGGGTGACACCCCCATAAGGCATCCAGGACATCCAGGTGCTTGTGCAGGGCCAGGGGCAGCTGGAAGAGGCTCCAATCCAGCTGAACCTGGCCAGCAGTGACGTTGTGGTCAGCTGGGAGGTGCTGGGACCGTGGGAGGTCAGTCCACTTGTCCAAGATGCTCGGTTTTGTTCCTCCCCTGAGCCATGGCAGCATCATCTCTGGGTATTTTCCACCTGTATTGCCACACTTGTCAGTAACAATCAGGGTGTCCCCAGAGGCAAGGGCTCACACATGCCTCCTCCAAAGGCAGGGAGGCACAGTGGGGGTCAGCAGCCGGTTTTCCCTGTGCCATGGGCTGCTCCCTGGTGTTGCCAGCAATGATAAACCATGAAAAGAGGAGGGATCCCACAGAGGCCCGCTTTGCTTGGGAACAAGGGTGTGATTTAATCTCAGTGCATTTATCTCTGTTACCTAGAAGTGCGTCTGAAGGCACGGCTCATTTCATCTGGAGCCCTGCCCTCTGTGTCTCTTGGCGGTGTTGAGCTCACGTTGGTCATTGACCTTGACAGATCCAGCCTTTCCCAGCTGGCTCCAGAGGTTGCCCATCAAATGCCTCCGCAGTGCTTAACTAACGCCGTGTCCCGTGTCCCACAGGCCACCACCACGGTGTACGTCACCGTCCTGGACGAGAACGACAACGCTCCCGCCTTCCGGCAGCAGCTGTACGAGGTGACCCTCGACGAAGGGCCCTCCACACTCAACGCCACCCTGGTCACCGTGCAGGCCCTGGATCAGGATGAGGGACCCAACGGCACGGTGGCCTACGCCATCACCGAAGGCAACATCTTGGGTACCTTCCACATTGACAACGCCACGGTCAGTACGGATGCCGGCCCCGTTCCAGACGCGCCCCTGTCCCGCTGCCTTCACTCCCAGCTGCTCTCCCCTGTCCTTGCAGGGGGAGATCCGCACGGTGAAGGAGCTGGACTACGAGATCAGCCACGGGCGCTACACCTTGGTGGTCACCGCCACCGACCAGTGCCCCATCATCTCGCGCCGCCTGACGTCGACCGCCACAGTAAGGAGCTGGTGGGGGGTTGTGACACTGTGGCATCTCTGGGGCCCAGGAGTTCCCACTTTGGGAGCAGTTTCACATCTCCTTCCCAGTGGCCACCCGTTGCTTTTCCCAGCTGTGGCCCGTTTGCCCAGTTGCTGTCACCTTGCTCCCTCAAGGGTGTTTCAAAACAGGGTCACGTGCAAGAGATGCTTCGGGGTTAATTAGCCCAGTTACTTGGTCCTGCAAAGACATGGAGAAATTCCTGGAACTCCTTTTAAGTTCTTTCTTGAGATGTCCTCTTGGTCCTTCCTGCTTGGAGGGGCAGCAGGTAGTAAAGCATTGCGATAGCATTAATTTCAGCTTCATCTTGATCTTTTCTTGTGATTTATGCTTTTAAAATTTTTATGTGCTTTTAAAATTCCCTTTTCCCTTGTAAGGAGGTTGTTTAAAGGCTCAAGTCATTTTCATGTTGCTTTTCTCTGTAGCTCTTTCTATTTTCCCTGGGCCACAGTGACCTGAACTTAATGCTCTGCTCAAAGACTGGGGAGGGCAGGCGAGCAGCTCCAAAGCAAATATTTTGCAGGAATTGAGTACAATGATTATTTTTGTGACGAAAATCAAAATTTGACAAATTGTACAGCATGCCCAGATTGATTTGGTGGTCTGCAGGTGGCGGGGATGGGTTGAATCTTCTGTCTTGGTTGCCATGGACCATTGTACCTCACCCTGATATCAAGCCACAGGTTTGTAATCCCCCAAAAGGAGATAAGTTCTTGTGTGTGAAGGAAAAAAAAAAAAACAAAAAAAAAAACTGAAGAGGAGATACCAGTGTGGGAAATTTCTCTGGATAAAATCTGTCCCCACAAGCCTGGCAGTGAGACTTCATGCTTGGACAAAGGGAAAGGCTTCAGATTTGGGCATCTGATACCGCTGGGGATGACATCTTGGCCCAGGACAGACCCAGGGTTTAACTGCAGGCAGTGAAGGCAGCAGCTGCCATGTGCTGCAGGCAAAGGCAGAGCTTCTCCTGCACTTGACTCAAGCAGAGACATGAACGTGGAAACCCCTTCAGCAACAAGCACCGAAGCCAGGAAAGATAGGAAACAGCCTCCCTCCACTGCTCAAGGAGTTTGTGCCAGCGATGTATGAAAACACAGCTTTTAGGAGGAGGTTTAGGGATTATTTGAGATCCCCAGTGATGGGAAGTCCATCGCCCTGATAAGGCGTGCCAGTGTTTGTTTTCTCTACTGCTAGGAAACAGAGCAGAAACTTGGATATACTGTCTGTAAAGATTAGATTTAACCAGCAACAAACGCCCATCTGGTGCATTTCACTGTTCTTCAACCCAGGATGTCAGAAAACTCCTGATTTCCAGTGTCTTTGTCATAACCACCTGTACCGCCAGTGGTGGTGGTGGTTTTGTTGGACCAAGGATGCAACCTGTCAATTTTTTAAAGTTTGCTCAGCATTAGGAATTAAGTATTTGTTGGAGGAAAAGAAGTGAGCCAGTGTGCAGCTGGCTGCAGGAGACCGGGTGTCTCCAAACTCTTGTCTGTGGTTTCGTCTGTCCTGTTTGGACATGGATGTGGAGGACATTGGGTTTTTTGCATTGAGCTCCCCACCACGGTGTGTGGCCCAGAGGTTTAGCTGTGTGCTGCTGGAGTCCTGTAGTGTGGCTGTAGGACAGGCGTGATCAGGAATAACCGAGTTTGAATCTCTGGGCTGTGAGCCGGATGTCCGGTGAACCCAGAAAAGCCAGAAATACAGGAGGCATTTTGCCGTGTCACCCGTCCACAGCTTCCCATGCTCCTGGCCAGCGGGGTGGTCCTCCCTTCCCCTTCCATCCCTCTCCTCTCACAGCCCTCATGCTTCTCACCGTGACCGCAGGTGCTGGTGAACCTCAATGACATCAACGACAACTGTCCCACCTTCCCAAGGCCCTACGAGGGTCCCTTCGATGTCACCGAGGGGCAGCCCGGCCCTCGTGTCTGGACCTTCCTGGCACATGACGGGGACTCAGGACCCAGTGGACAAGTGGAATACAGCATCATCGCCGGGGACCCCCTGGGTGAGTGGGGACCGGGGGCATCGCTTCTCCCGCTGGCTGCCCCATGGAGGAGCCGGGCTTGCAGGGGAGAGCACAGGGTGGAAGCGCTTCAGAAAAGCCATCCTCCCTCCCAGCTGGGCCTGTCGACACCAGGAAATCCTGTTTTGAGCAACAGGAAACTTAACCTGTTCGTGCCTGGGCATGGCGTGGCTGGGCCTTGTGGAGGGAAGGGCAAAATCTGCTTAACAATGAAGGCAAAAAGAAATCGAAAAGGCAAAACAACAAAGTGCAGAAAGAGAAACTGAGCCTTGTCCCTGAGGCCCTGTGGGGTTTGCAGGGTGCTGGGGCACTGAGTCACTCTCCAGCACTCACAGGTCCACCAGCACCGTGGTGCAGATGGCAGAGGAGCTGAGGGCATTCCTAAGCATGGGGACATCTGGCTGTCCCTCGGTGAAGGGAGCGGTGACTTCGGTCCAGAGAATCTGGAAGGCAGAGCTCAGTCCCATCTCCCAGCTGACCCCATTGCAAAGCTTTTCCAGAACAAGCAGGATGAGGCTGGTGGGAGGTCTGTGCTGTGTAGCCCACCCTGCTCTGGCCATCCCAGGGCATGGAGGGGCTGTTGGCATCTTCGGAAAGGCCCAGAAAGCAGGGATGGGCACCTCTTATTTGGCCATTCACCCCATCCCCTGCTGCTGCTACCTGGGAGTGCATCCAGCACGGTCCCCAGCTGTCACAATCCTCCTCCATCTGCAGTAACAGGGCATGGGTTTGTCCCCAGACCTGTCACGGTGCCCCAGCTCCCAAACAAGCCATTCCCTTGGGGAGCCAAAGCATGGTGAGAGCCAGGGTCCCCCTGTCTCCGGCAGGGGAATTTGTCATCTCCCCGGTGGAAGGAGAGCTGCGGGTGCGGAAGGACGCCGAGCTGGACCGCGAGAACATCCCCTTCTACAACCTCACCATCGCCGCCCGGGACCGGGGGGTGCCTCCCCTCAGCTCCACTGTGAGTCCCCCAGGCCTGCTGTCTACCATGCCCAGTTCCTTCCCTTTTGGTCTCTGGCTTCATCCTCCTCCCCTCCACCTCCTTCTCCTTGTCCCTAGGCCATTCCATAGGGGGCTGAGTTGGGGAAGCCCACCTCTTGCCTGGGGAGTGGAAGAAAAGGATGGGAGGTGTGGAAATATGTGCCACACGCCTGCCCTGCTTCTCTCCCTGGCAGATCCTGGTGGGTGTCCGTGTGCTGGACGTCAACGACAATGATCCCGTGCTGCTGAACCTCCCGATGAACCTCACCCTGAGCGAGAACGCCGCCGTCTCCAGCTTCGTCACCCGCGTCCTCGCCCGGGACGCGGACCAGGGCCCCAACGCCCTCCTGACCTTCGATATAACCGCGGGGAACACAGACAATGCCTTCTACATCAACAGCACCGTACGGCCCGGGGGTGGGATGCTGGTCCTGGCAGGAAACGCCCTAGGGGAAGCATTCCTCACGTCCCATGTGGTGTTTTGTCCCTTCAGAGTGGCGTTGTGTACGTGAACCGCCCGCTGGACAGGGAGCGGGTGGCTGAGTACAGGCTGACAGTGACGGTGAAGGACAACCCCGAGAACGTGCGCAATGCCAGGCGGGTAATTACGGACACCGCCGGCACCCCCAGCCATGCAGACAGGAGGGCGGGGGGGAAAAGGGGTTCCTGCCATGGCCAAAAACAAGGTGCCTTTCCCTGCAGTGTTTCTAACAGCAACCCCATCCCCAGAAAGCATCTGGGGATCACAAGGAGGGGGCTACAGCCATATGCCCAGCGGGAAACAGGACCAGTAGGATTTAGGGCACGTCCAAAGTCATTTGTTGACTCCATGCAACAGCAGTTGATGTCATGGAAGGTGGGACGATGTTGGGATGGAGAGTTGGGCAACCACAATGATAGAGGAGCATCCTTTGGCTGACTGCCCCAATGGGAGGGTCCCTGCACACCTTCGAGGGTAGTCCAGGGAATGCAGCTGTGACTAGAGGTGGGAGAGGGGGAAGGTGAGCCCAAGGAAAGGACATTATGGTCATCGCCCTCTTGTCCCAATTTTCCTTTAGGATTTTGACCTGCTCGTCATTTCCATAGCAGATGAGAACGACAACCGCCCCCTCTTCACCCAGAGCTCCTACCAGGCTGAGGTGATGGAGAATTCACCCCCTGGTAGGTCTGTCTTCACTCCCCTATGTGGCTCCTGGAGAGTCCCTTTAGGGCTGGGTGAGGGGAGGCGTCTCCTGGCCGTGGTGGAGGAGACAGGATGTTGAGCAGGGCAGGGCTGCAGCTCAGTGGGACAGAGATGTGAATTGGAGGAGCTTGTGCCTTGATCAGCCTTGAGGAGACCGTAGCTTTGGTCCATGCTCCTTGTGGAGACTCTTCCTGGCACAGGTCAGAAATTGGCACCATTTGGGATTTGCTCAGCTGCAGCAGGTGCCTGTGGCCTGAGCAGAGCCCTGGGGGCAGCCTTGAGGGCACCCATCTGCCCAATACCCTGAAGAGGATGGGCTGCCATCTCTCCATCACGTGGAACTTCCCTGCCCCAGGGGTTAGAGATTTTTAAAAGAGTCCAGCCTGTTCAGATAGATGCTTTCCAGACAAAAAGCTAGAAACACTGTTCTTACTATTTTGTTTTGCCTTCCTGCTCCGAGACCTTAGGTATCCTGTCCCGCCACTGAGCAACATCTCAAGCAAAGGTTTTGGGTGCCCCCGGGTGACACCCTTGGTGGCAGGGTGCTGATGCCACCCCTCTGACGGATGTGTCTGTCTGTTTGCTTTTAGCTGGATGTCCCACCACCTCTCCTGGGCCTCGCAAGTCGGTCTGCAAGGCTGCAGCAGCCACCCCCCAGTGCCTCATACCCCATGAGGCCCAGCTCTGTCACCTCCTCCATCCATTCATTGCTGTCCCTCATGTGTCACTGGGGTGGGAGGGGGACAGGGGGGCCCTGCAGGGGACTGCCACACTCCCTAATGCTTTTGTCATCCCATCCAGGGACTCTGGTCACAATGCTCAATGGACCCATCCTAGCTCTGGATGCTGACCAGGGCAGCAATGCCGTGGTGACCTATGAGCTCCTGAAGGCATCCCCTGACCTCTTTGCTATCAACAACAAGACAGGTGGGGTGGCTCAGCTGGTCTGTCCCTAGCCCAGGGCCACCAGGTCCCCACACGGTCTGCCACCAGGCTTTTCCCCTTCTCCAGGTGTGGTTTCAGTGAAGCCCGGTGGTGTGATAGACCGAGAGGCTTTGCTGGACCCTCACCTGGAATTCACACTGGTGGCTCGAGATGTGGGGGGGCTGAACAGCACAGCCAGCCTGGCGGTCACCATCCTGGATGACAATGACAACCGCCCTGTCTTCCAGCCAGCATCCATCACGGCGCGGCTGTTGGAGAACAGCCCTCCAGGTCAGGACTGGATGTGAGGGTGGGAAACAGGGTGACCTGGGTGTCCCCTTGGGACTGTGAAGATCCAGCTCCCAGTGTCACAGGTGACCAGGGTGGGGTCAAAGGGAGAATCTGGGAATTGAGGCTGCCCTTGTTGCTTGATGGTATTTGCCTTGGGACCAAGGGCTTGTTACTGCTGCCCTCCAACCCTCGCTTGAGAGGGCTGTGTCCCACCTTTCCAGGCTTCTCCGTCCTCCAGGTGACAGCCACGGACGCTGACAGCGGCCTCAACCAACAGCTGGACTACCGCATTGAGGGTGGTGGCCGGGACAGGTTCCTGATTGATGCCACCACAGGGGTGATCCGGGTGGCCAACATCACCATCGACCGGGAGGAGCGCGATGCCTACCGGCTGACGGTGGTGGCCGTGGACCAGGGCACCCCGGCACTCTCGGGCACCGCCACCGTCAGCATCCTCATCGACGACATCAACGATTGCCGGCCCGAGTTCATCAACCCCATCCAGACCGTCAGCATCCCCGAGTCCGCTCCCCCTGGCACCGTGGTGGCCGAGGTGACCGCCATCGACAGGGACCTCCACCCTCGCCTGGAGTACTACTTGCTGGGGATCGTGGCCCGTGACGACACGGACGCGCTGGTGCCCGAGCAGCAAGGAGCGTTCACGGTGGATTTTAGGACAGGTAGGAGAGCGGGAAGGGCGGAGTGGGCAGTGTGGACCCCCTCTTCATTTCTGCTTCTACTTCTCCTTCTCTACCTGGAGGTAGGTGTCCAAGGTACAGGGAGGTGATGCCCCCCTCCTGCCTCCCTGCTGTCCTCCTCCAGCTGTCTCCTGTCTCACCCTGCCCTGTCTTCTGTTCCCTGTCTGACTGACTTAACTTTGCTTTCTTTTCCGGCTCTCAGCCCGCCAGGTTTGTCTCTGTGTCTGTGCTCGTGTCTGTCTCCATGCCACCCGTGGCCTCCCCCCATCTCACCCATCTCCATTGGCAGAGATGGCCTCTGTTGCGGGCCGGGGGCTGCTCAGCCTTGGCAGACTGGACCCAAGCACCCTCACTGGGGGAGCAAAGGGGCACTCCAGGGCAGGTGGTGGGCTCCTTTGGGGAAGGAGGGCCAGGAACTCCCCACGTCTCTTTTGGAAGCACAAAGCTGGTCCAGGAAAGAAAAATGTCCTTGTTGGAAAAGATACGGGACAAGGTTGTTAAAGATGCTGAGCTCAGGTGGATGGGGTTGTGCAGGGGAGCAGCAACAGCTGCTCCCAAACTCCTTTTGGATGCACAACCGGAACCACCTGAGGCCATGTGGAACAGGCAGGTGGGAAGGACATGGAGAGCAGGGGGAGAATAGTTGTCTCTTCCCATAGACACTTCTCTCGAGTGTTTTCCTCATTCACCCTCCGGAGAGGCAGGAGAACAAGCATGGTGCACGGTGCAGCAGTCAGCTGGTACACACTTCCCTGCCCAGGCTGGGGCACAGCACAGCCTGTGACATCCATCTTTTTGGGGTTCCTAGGAGCTGTGAAGGTCAAAACTCCCCTCAACCGTGAACTAGTGGCCACCTACGAGGTCACCATCTCTGTTCATGACAACGCCAGCGAAGTCATCGACCGCTCGGTCAGCGTGCCCAACGGTAAGGGTGTCCCCAGGCAGTGTGGGGACAGGGACTGGCACAGCCATCCCAGGCACCAGTGCAGCTTCTGGGCAATCACCAGCTCTCCCACCTGCCTCTCCATCCTGACCAGCAACATTTCTAGTGGGACCAGTTCAGCTCCCATTAGATTCATGTTCTCCCCTGAGGACTCCTTTAGAGAGTGTCCCAGACATGCCAGGGCTGCAGTGGGTATGGAAAGGACTGTGTGCCCGTAACCTCACCATGGGAGGCACTCATTTCTTCATTACCATTCCTACCACATCTTGCCACCCCACTATGGGTAAATTCAGGCTCATGTGTGAGGAGAAACACAAAGATCAGGTGTCCCACTGCAGCACAAGGCACATCCATAGCATGCTCGGGGCACAGTGGCTTTGGGGCATATTGCAATTTTTCTTGATGAACCAGCACCAGCTGGCTCTCACGCTTGTGGCTTTACAACCCTCTTTCCTCCCAACCTTCCTTCCCTTCTCTTTCTCACTTATTCTCCTGTTCTCTCCCACTATGGTCTCCACCGTGACCACAGCCAAGCTGACAGTCAATATCTTGGATGTCAATGACAACACACCCCGCTTCCGCCCCTTCGGGGTCACCTATTTCACTGAGAGGATCCTGGAGGGGGCCACACAGGGCACCACACTCATCTCCATCTCAGCAGTGGACCCAGATAAAGGTGCCAATGGGCAGATCACCTACGAGTTGCTGAACCTCTCTCCGGAAGGTTATGCTTGTCTGGAAGATCATTCGGCAGGTTGGTGGTTGGGGGAGGTGGGAATCTGGGGCAGGTCGGTGACCTGGGTCAGGTTTCTCATTTCAGGGTCTGCCATCCTCTAGGGAAGGTTGTGGCCAACAGGACAGTGGACTACGAGGAAGTGCAGTGGCTGAACTTCACCGTCCGCGCCTCCGACAACGGCTCTCCCCGCAGATCCGCTGAGATCCCCGTGTACCTGCAGATCGTGGACATCAATGACAACAACCCTGTTTTCAGTCAGCCATCCTACCAGGTGAGCTGGGCTCCCCTGTTCAACTCTGTGTGGGGCTGGGCACTGCCTGCATGGTGAGGACAGGCACAGAGCTGGGGGTTCTCCACGGACACCTCCCGCTGCCTGTGCTTGAACCATTTGGAGAAGGTGGCCAACCCTGCTACGTGCTTTGTGCCAGCACGTTGTTGGGAGCCTGGCTGTGCCCAGTCCGGGGTGCCCCCTGTGCCCTCGGTTACTGCCTGGGCTGAGCCAGCCCTGCCTGCTCCCTCTGCTGCAGAAAGCTGTCTTTGAGGACGTGCCGTTGGGTACGGTCATCCTGAGCGTCACGGCCACCGATGCGGATTCCGGGCAATTTGCTCTCATCCAGTACAGCCTGAGCGATGGAGAGGGCAAGTTTGGGATAAATCCCAACACGGTAAGGAGCCAACCGAGGCTGGAACAGAGCAGAGGAAGGGAGGGGAGGCTAAAATAATCCCAGCTTGTGCCTTGCTCCCACACCTCACCTTCTGCCCCTTCTTGAGTACCAGCTCTGCCAGACGAGGTCCACCTGAAGGTCTCTGTGTGCTGCAGGGTGACATCTACATCCTGTCAGCCCTGGACCGGGAAAAGAAGGATCACTACACACTGACAGCCGTGGCCAGGGACAACCCTGGGGATGTCTCCAGTAACCGTCGGGAGAACTCTGTGCAGGTAGGGCTCTCCTCCTCCCATCACCCCTGGGGTGCTGGTCACCAGCAAGAAGGTGTTGAAGCTCCACCTTTCCTCTCCAGTGGCTGGACCAGGGGGGAATCAGGCAGAAGGAAGAGCGGATGACGCCAGGAGCTGTGGGGTGGATGGCGCAGGGCACTTTGTGCGGTGGGGACAGCACGTCGGCAGGAGGGGCAGGGGAGGGTGACACTATTGTCTGCAAGTGCTGTGGCATGAATGGGTGCCCCAGCCACGGTGGTCCCCATTGTTGGAGGCAGGAATTCAGCTGGTGGAGTTAAACAAATAGCAGGAAGGGCAACTCTCTCCAGCAGCAGAGCTGCAGGTCACAGCAGGGGTATGGCCCCAGGGGCTGCCCAGCCTTCCCCGTCTCACATCAGCCAGCTGGCTGTGCTTTGTCAAAGGTGCTGATCACAGTCCTGGACATCAACGATGTCAGGCCCCAGTTCAGCAAGAGCCAGTTCAGCACCAGCGTCTACGAGAATGAGCCGGCAGGGACGTCAGTGATCACCATGAGTGCCACCGACCTGGACGAAGGGGACAACGGCGTGGTGACCTACAGCATCGAGGGTCCTGGAGCAGGTAGGTGCTGGGGGCAAGGGGCTCTTCCCCCAGGAAGGAGGGTTATGAGGAGGACGGAGTCAGAGCCTACACCCCATCTACTGTGGCTGGTTTGGACTCCTGGGAGCAATAATGAAAGTGTGGAGCTTTATTGCTGTGCAGTTTCCAGTTCCTCATGTTGTGGGACGTTAGGACTTTGCCTGCCTTCATCCTGCAGCCCAGCCTTGGCTCTTGGCACAGCTCTGGTGTTCCCCACCCCAGCAGGACTTTCTGTGTACACCAGTGTGCCTTGGAGCAAACTCACTGCCTGGTTTAGGTGAAGGCTTTGAAGGGCAAAGAGCGGGGGTGGATAGTGATAGTACCTGAAATCCAGTATATCTGCACACTGAGAAATTACAGAAGTCAGCAAAAGCTCTGCTGTTCCAGCCTGGGCAGGAGTGAACCACAGACAGGGATGAGCAGGGAGTAGGTCCCAGAGACAAGGATGTGGCAATGGGCTGGGATGCTGTGAAAGACCTGAGACCACCCACACCCCTGGCCTACTGTGGGGGGTGCACTTCAGCTGGAATACTCATTTCTAGTCATGATTTATCTGGTGCAAAGTGTCCTGAGCCAGAGATGTGGGGTTTTTCTCTGTCCCCAGATGCTTTCAAGATCAATAAAGACTCCGGGCTTGTCACGTCCCGGCGGCGCCTGCAGTCCTACGAGAGGTTCAACCTGACTGTGGTGGCCACAGACAAGGGGCATCCCCCTCTCTGGGGGACCACCATGCTCCACATCGAGGTCATCGACATCAACGACAACCGGCCCGTCTTCGTCCGCCCGCCCAACGGCACCATCCTGCACATCAAGGAGGTAAATCCCTTGGGAGGGAGCAGGGTCACGGCATGTTGAGAGTGTGTCAGGAGCACTCCTGCCTATAACAGCAAAATCCAAACTCCGTCTCCACTGGGGATGCGGCAAGACCTTGATTTAGCATTTGGCAAGAAGGTTTGGGTCATGGGGGTGGACGTCCGAAAGCAGCCTCTCCGTACGTGCGAGCGGGGTGATGGGGCAGATTTGGGGAACAGAAACCCCAGCAGCACTCAGAATTAGTAAACAGTCAGTGTGTGCAGAGCGTGTTTATAAACATGGGCTGGAAATGCTGACGGTGTTTCTCCTTTCTGGGAAGCCAGGCTTGACTCAGCCAGTCCCCGCCCACCAGGCCAGAGGGAATCGTGGCTCCGTGCTGCCAGCCCCCTGTTGGGTTTCGGGTAGTGGGAGCTTGCTGACCTCCAATCCCAAGGGATTTTGCACCAAGGGGGTCTGGAGGGGCAGGGGGAGCAGGGGGTTTGCATGCAGTGCCAAGGCTGATGGGCTGTGTGTGTGCAAGCAGGAGATCCCCCTGCGGTCCAACGTCTACGAGGTCTATGCTACGGACAAAGACGAGGGTCTCAACGGAGTGGTGCTCTACAACCTGCTGAAAACCGGGGCCGGGAACAAGGACTGGGAGTATTTCAGCATCGACTCTGTCAGCGGGCTGATCCAGACGGCCATGCGGCTGGACAGGGAGAAGCAGGCAGTGTACAATGTGAGCCAGGCAGGGGGCCGGGGCGGGCCTTGAGGCTGTGGGTCCGGCATGGGGCAGGTGGGGTGCAGGTGATGTGGTGGGGATGGGGTCAGCTGACACAGCTGTGGAGATTCCACACCTTTTCAGGAGCTGGGTGGCTATCAAGTGTCATAGGGGGGTTGCATCCTGGTGGGCCAGGACCCAATTCCCTGTTAAATCCCCCCCAAATCCTCCACCATCCAGCTGTCCTCTCTGTCCCTGCCTCAGTGATGTTCCCCAGCTTGTGTGGTTTTGCCCAGGACAGCCCTTTTGCCTCTCTCCAGCTGATCATCGTGGCCTGCGACCAGGGCCAGCCGCCCTATGAGACCATGCAGCCCCTCCAGGTAGCGCTCGATGACATCGATGACAATGAACCCATCTTCCTCAGGCCACCTGTA
>VZDJ01000146.1:1830790-1955303 GCA_008694505.1 Cyanoderma ruficeps | reverse complement strand
TGTGATGGAGTGTGCACACCTGGGCCACCATGGTGGTGTGCACCGTGGGATTTTCCCACTTTTATCTGGAGCGACCTCGTTGCTCATAGCATTCCTTTCCCTGGGGTCTCTGGCAGAGGGATAGTCCCCAGTACCAGGCACTGTCTGTCCCCGAGCACTCACGGCCAGGCACCGTGGTGGGGAACGTCACCGGTGCGGTGGACGCCGATGAGGGCTCCAACGCCATCGTCTACTACTTCATAGCAGGTGGGTGTGGGGATGGCGGTGCTGTGTCCCCCCCACACCCCTCACCCAGGATTTCTGTCCTCCCCTTGCTCCTTTCTGCCCCACTCAACGGGCAAGCTGGCGTTTTGGAAGTGCCAAGCCCAGAGAGGACTAACTGGGGATGCCTTTCTGCATCCAGCTGGGAACCAGGAGAGCAACTTCCAGCTGAGCCGAGAGGGGAAGCTGAAGGTCCTGCGAGACCTGGACCGGGAGAAGGAGCCGTACCACTCCATCATTGTCAAAGCATCCAGCCAGAGGAACTGGGCTCCTCCCCGTGGCCGGCGGGCGGGAAGAGCCCAGTTCTGGGATCTCAGTGAGGACCTGACCCTTCAGGAGGTGCGGATCTTCCTGGACGACATCAATGACCAGTCCCCCCAGTTCACCAAGTCGGAGTACACGGCGGGTAAGAGGTGCCAGGGGCTGGGGGGGAACCAGGAGCCAGAGACACTTCCAGGAAAATCTGGCAGGATGATGGGGCAGCGAGAGCCAGCCTGGCCCCAGGTCCCTTTCCCATCTCTCCCTCAAAGGGGTTGCCACCGATGCCAAGGTGGGGTCGGAGCTGATCAGAGTGCTCGCAGTGGACGCCGATGTGGGCAATAACAGCCTGGTCCTGTACAACATCCTGGGCATCCGCTACATCAAGCAGCACTCCAATGACTCCGAGGAGGTGGCCAACATCTTCAGCATTGGTGGGTGCCCAGCCTTCTGCAGGAGCATGGGGCCTTGGGCAGAGGCATCCCTGTGGCCAGAGATGTCCCCACAGCTGGGGTCACTAATCCCGGGCTTGTGGCCATCTGTTCCACAGGAACCCTTGATGGCATCCTGCGAACCTTTGACCTCTTCACGGCCTATAACCCCGGCTACTTTGTGGTGGACATTATGGCCTCTGACCTGGTGGGCCACAATGACACGGCCATTGTGGGGATTTACATCCTGCGGGATGACCAGCGGGTCAAAATCATCATCAATGAGATCCCTGACAAGGTCAGGCAGTTCGAGGAGGAGTTCATCAGCCTGCTCTCCAACATCACGGGCGCCATCGTCAACACGGACGACGTGCAGGTAACCATCCGCCTTGGAGGTTGCTTTGAAGGGTAGATAACCTTCCACATGCTGTTTGGGAGGTCTCCTTCAAGGGAGTCCTGCCTGGATAACCACAGACACCCCTGGGCTCTGAAGGTGACGGATACACCCCGGGTTGGAGTGTACTGAAGGGGTCCAGATTGATGCTTGAGGGTCTCGTGCCACACAAGCACACCTCGAGGCACACCCAGGAGGAGACTCCTCTCCCACACTGCAGAGCTTGCTGTCTCTCCCCAGTTCCACGTTGACAAGAAAGGCCGGGTGAACTTTGCCCAGACAGAGCTGCTGATCCACGTGGTGAACAGGGAGACCAATCGCATCCTGGACGTGGAGCGGTACGCTCCCCAGCCCCCCGCCCAGCCTGGCTCCTTGGGGACTCTCATTAATGCCAAGGTGCCCAAGCAGCCCTTCTCTTCCCAGGGTTATTCAGATGATAGACGAGAACAAGGAGCAGCTGAGGAATCTCTTCAGGAACTACAACGTGCTGGATGTGCAGCCTGCCATTACTGCCCGGGCACCAGACGACCTCTCAGCCCTGCAGGTAAGGGTCCAGCGGGGGTTGGAGGTGCTGCTCACGGAGGGGGGGGTGTCCCTTTGCCATGGGGACTGGCCACTGCCTGGAGAGATATTCCACCAGGATAACTTCAGGCACATGGCCACCAGCCAGTGCTGGCTGCATGCCAGAGGTTTCCCCCATGCCTCTGTCTCTCCTAGATGGCAATCATCGTGCTGGCCGTCCTGCTCTTCCTGGCCGCCATGCTCTTCATCCTCATGAACTGGTACTACCGGACAGTGTGAGTGACTCCCAGGCTCTGCCCAGCCCCTGCAATGTCCCCTTAGACCAGGGGGACCAGTGTGGCTTCTCCTGGCTCTGGAAATGCCAGCAAGCAAAGGAGGACATCAGCTTCCCCAACGCCTCTTCCTCCAAAATGCATGGTTTTAATACTGATGGTACCTCTCCCCTCCAAGCTCCCCAGCCTTATTTAATATTTATTATTTAATGCACGCCCTCTATGAAGGGTTATTGCAAATCTCCATGTGTGTCCGTCTCCTTTCCAGCATCTTCCTTATTTTCTTTGCTGATTGGCTGTGTTTCTTTTGCAGGCACAAAAGGAAATTAAAAGCCATCGTGGCTGGCTCCACAGGTGAGCAGTGTTTGGGGTGTCCCCGCTGCATGGGAGAGTGGGGTGCATGGAGAGCAGGGAGGGGGGTCACAGGGAGACATGGGGGATATCACAGGGTGTGTATCAGAAGTGATCCTGCCCAGCGAGGTGTGATGGTGGGAGGCTTTTCTCAGCATCAGGCTCTGCATTATCTGCCACACCCCACCTTGCTCCTCACTGCCTTTTTGGTTGCTCTTTATCCCTCCCTGATGAAGAAGCGTCACCCCATGGTTTGCTGCTAAGCCCACCAATGTGCCACCCTGTAACTCTCATCCCTGCCTTTTTGCAGGGAACAGAGGCTTCATGGACATCATGGACATGCCAAATACCAACAAGTACTCCTTTGATGGGTAAGTGCCGCCTCCTGGAGTTGGAGGCTGCTTCCAAGACAGGGATAACTGTGTTTTGGAGCCAGGAGGTGGAGACAGCATGTCTCTCTGCTCTGCTCTGCATGGAGCATTACTGACCCTGGGACACGTGCTTGCTCTGAGAGCTTTCTAAGCTAAAAAATATTATTCTTTCTCCTGTGACTCCCTCTCCGCCAATCCTGGCTAGGTGTGGGATAAGCAGAGATAATGGGCGGGGTTTGACACCCGTCTGGATCCAGAGCAGCCAAATTCGTACCTGCACAGGGCAGGAGGAGGCAGTGCAACCTCGGGGTTAGGGATGACGCCGCTCTTTGCCTGCCCTGATGGCTGTTCCTTCCCCCGGGCAGGGCCAACCCGGTGTGGCTGGACCCCTTCTGCAGGAACATGGAGCTAGCGGCACAGGCGGAGCACGAGGACGACCTGCCGGAGAACTTGAGCGAGATCACCGACCTCTGGAACAGCCCTGCCCGCACCCACGTGAGACACGGCCCCCGCCGGGACACCGTGTCCCCGCTCCCGGCCCCTGCCGCCGCTCCTGAGCCGCCCTCTCCTCCCGCAGGGCACCTTCGGGAGAGAGCCCTCCGCCGCCAAGCCCGAGGACGACCGCTACCTGCGGGCTGCCATCCAGGAGTACGACAACATCGCCAAGCTGGGGCAGATCATGCGGGAAGGGCCCATCAAGGTGAGTGTTGAGGGCAGGCATCCCGCACCCAGGAGTCTTCTCTTACAGCTGGCGCCTTCCTGGGTCACGGCGCCGGAGGGTGATGTCGCTCCAGAAAATGCTGGGGTGAGGCCGGCCTCCCTCCCATCAAACCATCTCCCCTGGATAACCCAGAGTCTCTCCCCCTCCGCCCAGGGCACTCTCCTGAAGGTGGTCCTGGATGATTACATGCGCCTGAAAAAGCTCTTTGCCCAGCGGATGGTGCATAAGGCCACCGCCAGTCAGGGGGACCGCTCCTCGGTCTCGGAGGTAGAGGGGTGTGCTGGGTGTGGGGAGATGCTTGCCGTGCCCTCTGGGATGCAGTGTGTCTTGCTGGCCCCACAGGCTGTGGTCACTCCCTGTGGCCGTGGTCCCTGTCACCCAGTGGTCCCCCCACTCTTTGCTTGGTCAAAACAAGCTAGAAACTGGTTTTCCACTGGTTCCCACTGCTGGTTTTTCACTGGTTTTCCAGGCTGCACGTTTCCCACAGTGACTCCCTGTGTTTCTTATGATCAACAGCAACACCCTTGGTCTTTCTGACCCTCTTTGCCCCTCTTTGCCGATTGGGCTCTGTCCATCACCTCCCATTTCTACCGAGGCTGGCCAAAGCTGTGGGGGATCATCTTCCCTTCCTTCTGCTTCTCTGGTTTTTGCCTCAAAAACACAGGCTTTTGAGGCAAAAATGTTGGGATGGAGAGTGTCGGTGCAGAAGAGCTGGTACAAGGAACTCCTCCTGTGGCCTTCTACCCTTCATGGGGATGCAAAACAAGGGGAAAAGAGAGCAGAGGAGAGCAGTGGGATGGGAAATGCCTTTCAGCCCTTCTGCCCTCCATCTGTCCATACCTTTATTCCCCTTCAGGCCCATCCAGCCTTCCCTCATCATCTTTCCCTGTCTGCCACCTGCCCCTCCACCCTCATACAACCCCAGATTCCAGCCTGGGTCGAAACTCCTCCTTGGCCCCTCAGTGGGTGGCTGCAGGACACACCACCCACCTGGCAGCCGGGGCACCCAGCCAAGGATGGAGTGAGGATCCTCATCACCGTGCTCTGAGGGTGCTTCAGAAGAGGAGGCCCCTTCCCTCTGGCTGGACTCCAGCATTGCAGGAGTCAGGGAAGCCAGGAACTGCTTTGGCCGCGGCTGTGACTCCCTGCTCCATGGCTCTCTTGCAGCTGATCCAGAAGGAGCTGGAGGACGAGGAGGAGGAGCGCAGCCCCAGCCAGGGCAGCCTGCGCTTCCGACACAAGCAGCCGGTGGAGCTGAAAGGTCCCGACGGCATCCACGTGGTGCACGGCAGCACGGGCACGCTGCTGGCCTCCGACCTCAACAGCCTGCCCGAGGACGACCAGAAGGTGCTGGGTCGCTCTCTGGAGACTCTGACGGCCGACTGCGGCGGCTACAGCGACCACAACGCCCGCACGGAGTCGGCCAAGTCCACCCCCCTGCACAAGATGCGGGAGGTGATCATGGAGAGCCCGCTGGAGATCACCGAGCTATGACGAGCGGTGGTGCTGCTGGCGCTCCTCTAGGCCAGCCGGGGCCGGCGGGGATGGAACACAGACCGGGGGGGCCGTGGTGGGGGCCGGGGGCAGCCCGAGACCGGTGCTTGGCCCCCTCTTCCCCTGCAGGAGTCCAGGCTACCCAGCGCAGATCGTTCCGGTAGCCTTGGAGAGCTTGGCCCCGGGAGAGGGCTCTCAGGATCGGAATGCTTTTACTCGCCTGTCATTTATCCATGAAACCATTAAATTTTTTTTATTTTTCCTATTAAAAAAGAAAAAAACAAAACTTTTTTTTTCTTAAAAAAAAAAAAAAGGGAAAAGAAAAGCTGTAGAAGAATCTGATGAGTCCAGACTGGACGGGGCAGGGGAAGGTGCAGTGAGGATGCGGATGATGTGCTGCCACAGCATCCCTGGGCACAGACTGGGGACAAGCAGCTGTCACGCCTTGACCACGAGCATGGGGAGGGCCAGGCAAGCGTGGGGAGAGACCAAATCCTTTTGGCATTAATGTCACCTTTCCAGTAAGGAAAGACCCGAAAAATTAAAAAGGAAAAAAAAAAACCCAACCCAAAGACATTTCTCCATTTTGCTGGCTTTACCAAAACTCGTTGCGATGTTGAAAAAGAGAGAGAGTAGCTGGGGCTTCTGGGTGTGGAGTGCTCGTGCGTGTCTTTTGTTGCCCTTTTCTTTCCCCTTCTCTCTTGCATTTGGGCTTGTTTGTTCGGGGGTTTGTTTCCAGTCGTAACCTTGTGGAGAGTTTCGGGCACGGTCTGTTACGGGACTCAGAAATACACTGTCTATGGCTTTGGGTAACCTGTCTGTCGTCCTTCCTCCCTGCATCATACAGGCCCAAAACCCCTTTGGAAGTGAAGGCCCTCTTTCAACTCACCCCTCAATCCATCACCTTCACAAGATGCCACCCTGGGTGTTGCTGCACCTTGGATTTTGGGGGAAGCATCCAAGGTTTTCCAGGTTTACTCACGCTCCCATTGCAGCCCCCAGCATGAGGAAGGACACAACCAGGCAGGCTCATGGGAAGAGTTTATTTGTGATGGGATGTTCCCATGCACGCTCAGGACCAGGCACTGCGGGCATCCCCCCGACACGGCAGGGAGGGACGAGCCAGCACCCTGCTGCCCTCACCACCACAGCCAGGTCAGCACAGGACGCCCAGCAGGGATGGGGGTGTGAAAGGAAATCCTTGCACCCAAACTCATGAACTTTATGTTCAGGTGAGGCTGCCACCAGCCACGAGCATGGGGCCAGCATTTGGGCAGAAGAACCCAGGCCCAGCCCATGGGGACAGATCCACGTTGCAGGACCTGGGCCATACAAGTGGTTCAGGGTGGGACGGAGAGGTAGAGAAGGGGTTGGGAATGGAAACAGAGGTGGGAATAGAGGTTGGGGGGTTTTGCATTCACCCTGAGAGATATCAAGGCTGAATCCTTAGTCCTGAAGATATTAACGAGTCCCTTAACCTGATTTGGAAATCCAAGCCCCAGGAGTGGAAGAGGAAGTGGCGGAGGCCGCTGGGGTTCCCCGCAGCCCCGCCGGCGTGATGAGGCCGGTTGGCTCCTGCCGTTGCCGTCTGTGAGTGCAGGCACGTCCCAAGGGAAGGGAGCCAGGATCCCGAACCAAACAGCAGAGCAAGTCCAGCCAGCTGAGGATCGGCTCCTAGCTCCACACGTGACGCCGGCAGTGTGCCACGGCCTGCGGGAGGGACAGGGCAGGAGGGGATGCAGGGCCCGCGGGCACCCCGCCGGCCCCGGGGAGGGGACACCTCCAGCACTTACACTGCACTCCACCGCCGTGGCCATGTTCTTGCACCAGTACTGCGGGCCCCAGACACAGGGGGCCGAGCCCAGGAGATCCTCCTTGCCCGAGTCACAGGCTCTGATTTTCTGCGTTGCAGAGGAAAAGGATGGGAGGGAGAGGAAGAAAACCTCCACGGGGAGCCTCTGACCACCCTGGCCCACTCCCAGCCCGCAGGCATGGACAAAGGATGGCCATCTCGGTCGGGGCTACCCCAGGGGTGAGGACACTTACAGTGCAGACGAAGGTGGGGTCCATCATCTGCACGAAGAGCCGCACGACCGCCGGCTCGTACTGCAACACGAGCTCCTGGCACTGGGAGGGAGAGAGGGGTGAGCCCGGTGGGGGTGTCGGGGGTGTCACTGCCAGGCGGGCTGTGCCCCCCTCAGCTCACCTTGGTGGTGAGGGGCATGGGCAGCACGGCACAGCCCTTCTCCAGCACCTCGCCCAGTTCCTCCAGCGTCTCGTTCTTGAGCAGCTCGTTGTCGAAGTAGGTGATGACGATCTGGCAGACGTTGCAGAAAGCGCCCGAGCTCACGGCCAGCTGCTCCAGGGATTCAAGCCCTGGAGGACACGGCCATCAGCACCCAGCAGAGGGGACACCCTGCTCCCCGCCCGGGGTCTGGGTGCCAGCTCACCGGGCTGGGTGTCCCCGCTGTGGGGGCAGCAGTGCAGCAGGGAGCAGATGGCGGTGGGGTCGGTGGCCTGCAGCAGCATGGTCACCACGGCTTTGCCGTAGGAGTTGACAAAGTCCCTGCACTGCCCGATGACGCTGTGGGGCAGCATGTAACACACCTTCTCGATGTCATTCACCAGATGCTCCTGCCGGCACAAGGCAGAAGAGGGAAACCCCGGCTCCTTGCGGCCCCTTTGCCCCCTGTCCCAGCCCCCCCAGCGCCGGTGGGGCTCACCTCCGTCATGTTGTTCTCCAGGAGGCTCTCGACTGTCTTCACAGTGAGCTGGCACATGTCACACAGCGGAGTGCTCCCCACCCTGTCCTGTCGGGACAAGGGGGTGGGATGCACACCGAGCCCCCCCAGAGCCACCCTCAGCCTATTCCACCGTCATCCCCCACATAAGGCATTCCCCACCTCGGATAATTGGAGGTGCTTGAGAAAACAAAATATGGAATAAGGTTCCCCCTTTCACAGTGTTTGGATTTTAAGGAGCACAGCAGAACTGTGGGGGTCCCCACTTACCCCCAGCATGCTCAGGGCCTGCACCACCTTCTCTGTGAGCAGCGTGTGGAGGGGCAGTGCTGATGTGGAGGAACAGAGTCCCAGCTGGCCGCACAGCTCCATTGGGTCCTGGGGAGAGAGACATCCCAAATCAGGTGGGCTTTGACCCCAGGGAGGGGAATTCCAGCGCATTAGGGTATGGTTCTCACTTACCTCAACCTGCTACCGGTGGAGGGGCCAGAAAATGGCAAGAAAAAATGAAAACAAAATATAATTGCAGCAGTTGCAAGGCAGAGAGAAGGGGGAAAAAAACATTTAATATTTTGTAGGAATATTAGACAGTGAGTTGAACTAAAAAAAAAAGGAACATTTGCTGATGAGGCCCCTTGGCTGTGCCACTCAGGCCCCCAGCTGGCACCCAGTCACCCCTGGCATTCCCAGGGAGCTCTCAGCCTCTTACCACGTAGCGCAGCAGCTGGGCAGCCGTGTCCGTGTACTCGGCCAGGGAGCGCTTGCACTGTGGGAGGGAGACACAGCTGTCAGGGCCCGAGAGAGCACACCCCTCCCTGCGCAGGCATCTGCAAAAGATGCTCCCATCGAGGAGGAGAGGGGAGCCTGGAAGTGTCCCTTCCCTTCCAGCCCATCCTTGGAAGTGTCCAAGGCCAGGTTGGACGGGGCTTGGTGCAACCTGGTCTAGTGAAAGGGGAACGGGAAGGGGCAGAGTGGGATTGTCCTTAAGGCCCCTTCCAGCCCAAACCCTTGTGTGTTCCCTGCTGGCCCTCACCCACTGTGCCAGGTCGGGTGTCAGGGTCTCGCAGAGCCGCTTGGCGTGGCCCACCAGCGCCCAGGTGAAGGCAGTGTTGGTCCCCAGCTCCTGCTGCACGGCCGTCACCAGCTGCAGGCAGTCTGCACACACCGCTTCCATTCCCTGCAGGATAACAAGGGCAGGGGCACATTGGTAGCCCACGAAATAAAACAGATGGCCCCCCACTTCCCCCAGCCTGCATTTGCAGGGCTGGGATTTAAATGGTAGCTGCAATTTGGGGCAGCACGCTGACCGGTATTCTCTAGTTCCCTGAAATATCTCCCCAAATTGGTGACGGTGCCAGCCAGAAGTCATTTCAGCTCCGCAGAAATTTTAGGGGTTTCCTCTATTTGTTGTTAAGCGGGTGATGCTTTTAAGGGGATTCTCATCCCTGAGCAGCATTAGGATCCTGGCACAGATTGCCCAGAGGAGCTGTGGCTGCACCATTCCTGGAAGTGTCCGAGGCCAGCTTGGATGGAGCTTAGAGCAACCTGGACACGTTCCCCGTCCATGGCAGGAATTTGGAACGAGATGATCTCTAATTTCCGACCCAAACCGTCCCATGATTCCATGATCAGCACCATTCTTGCCTGTGCCACGGTACCTGGGCCTCGCCATGAGGCAGATCCTGGGGATAGAGCAGGAGGGGCACGTTGGCCATGAAGGGGGCGATGAGGTCAGCAAAGTCCTGGGTGGGGCCTGGGGCAGCTGGTGGCGGCTCTTGATACTTCAAGGTCCCCGTGGGCCTGTTCCTGGGCTGGCACAACTTGATGGTCCCACACACCACCTTTGGTTGTGACTGGGGGAGCAGAGAGGCGGAATGGGGGCTTGAGGCTGCATCTCCTCCATCGCACCCATCCCGGGTCATTTCTTTCTCCATCTTGTCCGTGGTTTGTCCCAGGTTCCCTTGGAGCATCCTTTGCTCTGCAAGCCCCCAAGACATCCCACACTATGGGAAAACCCAAACCCAGGGGCTTCCCCTGCATTACCAGCACTTGCTTGCCCAGCTGGACAAGGATGAGGATGCCGGTGTCCACCATCCTCTTGCACTTGACGGACCAGTCCTGGAAGGGCAGGTACTGGCATCTCTTATCCAAGAAGAGCCGCAGCTTTTCCTGGGTGACACAGAGAGTGTTCAGGGCCTCAGTGGTGGTGGTGGGGAGGAGCACCAGCCCCATTGCCCCTCCCTGCTGAGACCCACCTCGGTGCGGTTGTCCTGCAGGATCTTGCCCACCACGGAGACTGCCACCTGGCACAGGTGACAGGGGATCCCCTTCTGCTGAGAGAGATGGGACATGTCGGGATGCTGTCACGGCACCCAGACCCTCCGCTCTCTCCCCAGATCCCAATCCTCCATCCCAAAAACACTCCACATGAACGTCGGTGGGGACACCCACTGACTTCTGCCATTGACTCTGCAGACCCGCTGCTGCTGGGTGCCGGATGCTGGGGTGGGCAGCCTGGGATTCTCCCGCCATCTCCGTGCTCTGGGGCAGATGGGCACCTCTCCCGCAGCCCCCCCACATTCCCTGCTCCCAGCACGCTTACCCCCAGCGGCCGGTCCCCGGCGGTGAGCCGGCAGAGCTCCAGTGCCCCGCACTTGGCCGCGGTCGCCACGTCGCGGCACCAGTCCTCCGGCCGCTCGCCGCACTCGTGGAGGGGGCTGGCCCCGGCTGTGGGAGGGGAGGGGAGACTGTCAGCCCTCAAGGCATCACAAGACACCAAACCAACCTCCCTGTCTGCCCCGCGGTGAGCGAGGGGCGACGCTCTGTGGGAAGTGGATTTGTAGAGAATTCTCAAAGCCCGACAGAAGGCTCACGCAGTCTGTATCTGCATGCAAACTCTGAGATAAGAAATGCTGACTTAGAAATTTCATGGAACAGGGCAGACATTGTTGAGAGAGAAATGGAACTAGAAACAAGTTTCAGATGATGACCTTGCAAATAGACTCGATACTTTAGAGAAATAGAACGATGAAAGACGCATTGTAGTAGGGTCCACGAGGGGTAATTTTAGATGTTTGGCTTTAAGGCATTAACAGCATTGTGTAACAAAAGCTGATAAGCCAAAAAACGCTTATAATGTATTGTAATCAGGAAATAGTTAGCTTTTGATTGTAATGCCGTAAATTATAACATCTGTACTTTCTCACCCTTCACATGAGACTAAAAATGGAATAAAAGTTTTTGAAACACCTCTCACTTGCCCCATCTCAGGGTCAGAAAAAGATATAATCCGAAAATGCTCCTCATCTTCCTGTTGTGATTCCACCTCAACCCTCAAAGTCGGGTGGGGGAGTGTTCCATTCATAAATGATTTTTTGAGGTACGTTTTGCCAGGCTGCCAGCCTTTCCAATAGGATGTCACAGGGTCAGAAGCAAAGGGAATTTGGAGCTCATCCTCAGCCTCTCGTCACCCTCTTGTCACGCTGCGGGGGCGGCTGCTTATAAAAGCAGCAATAAATCTTGCAAAACGAGCAAACTCGGGGCGCCGGCGCTCAGCCCCGCACGGCGGCCGGATAGTCACGCCACTGCTCCCGGCAACGATTGAGCAACCCCGCTTTTGGTGGGGTTCTTGTGGCTTTATTTCCTCCCCACGACAGCATTTTCTCCTGGCTGTAAATCCGCGGCACGGCGGTGGCGGCGTGGCGCAAGAGCAGCGCTCTAATTGTCACCTTGGTGTGTCAGGACTCATTTGGGACGGGGCGAGTGTTTGCTTCCACCGGGGACTGTGCCCACCCAAGATACGGCCGGGGAGGAGACGGCGAGAAGGCACAACCCAAGCCCTTCGCCGCCTTGCTTTGGCCAGGAGCCGCTCCGGGAATTTGGGGAGCAGCACTCGAACAGAGGAACAGACAGACCCTGCTGCAGACCCTTTTGCAAAAGGCGTTTCTAAGCAAAGCACAACCCTCCCCGCCCCAAGCATTTGCATCCAGCTTTTATCCCCCAGCCCCGTCTGTGATTTTGCAGAGCAGGAATAAAGCCAAAGGCAGAAACTGCTCCTTCCACCCAACCCTGCCCTCACCTGGTTTCTCCCCAAAAGCTGCTTTCCCTGCGAGCTGGATTTTGGCAACGCCTCCGGCTCATCCGTGAGACTGCGGCGTGAGGTGCCCAGGGCCACCCTGGAAAGTCCCCGGGGCTGGGGGCTGTGGGGAGAGGGGTCCCAAGCCCCCCACCATTCCCGCCTGTTCCCAAAAGCGCTGGCGCAGCTCCGCGGGTGCCGGGTGGTGTTTCAGCCCCGATTTCCCCATCGGGCTGACAGCAGCGCTGGGGCAGGCGAGCCCCGGGGCAGGGCGAGTCCCCCCGTTTCCCAGGCTTCCCACACACCTCCCCAGCTGCGCGATGCCGCGCTCGCCGCATCAGCTGAGAGGGATATATTTATGTTTTTCAACCCTGGCCCCAGCATCAGGGCAAACAGGAATGGCAAGTCAGCGGAGGCATTAGGGAGCAGCACCAAAACCAAGGAGACAGGAGACAACAACCCCCCAGCTTTTTTTTCTGAGCTGGTCCCCCAGCGTCTCTCATAGACCTGTGTTGGAGCCTGGACCCTGTGGTGGGGTCGGGAGGATCTACAAGAGACGGGTGGTTTTGTCCTGCACTTTCCTGGCTCGCAGAGATCCTCAGCTCGGCACTTACTCCTCACCCAGCTCAAGCTGAAAGTCAGGTCACGAGTGCTGGGCCAGAAAGTAATTAGGACTAACCATAACACCCAAGAGCCAAGAGCAGGGGGAGCTTCCCCAGGTGGAAACCACTGCCACGGGGCAAGCAGCTGAGGCAACTGGTGTTCTCTCAGCTCTCCTACACGTTTCAAAGCCGTGCTGGAGCCACCTCATGCTGCCAGGCACAGAGGCAGCAGGGTTACTAAATGATGCCATTTTCAGCAAAGGAGCAAGGAGGGATGCTCCCGTGCCACTACGGTCCCGGCCCAGCCACAACTGCCCTATTCCTGTCTGCCAGGCCCGGGGGATGGGGTGGGCTTTGCTCAGGGGGGTTGCAGCACCGAGCTCAGCTCTGGCAGGGCTGTGCTGGCGTTCCTTGGAGCCCCGGAGCGCCCCGGCCGAGCCGGCAGAGCCTGGCGAGCCGGTTGTGACGTAAACCCCGGGGGTGGCAGCGTGGGCCCCAGCGCCCCAATTCCCGGCCCGGCGCACGCCCCTGTTACAGGAGGAACCATAAGTACACTTTTCCCAGCTTCCAAACCCTTCTCCAAGGCTTGCAGGGTCCCCGGTCCCGCAGCAGCCCCGTGCCTTGTGGCCAAGCCCCGCCGGCTCCCGGGGCAAGTGTCAGCCCAGGGCTGGACATGCCGAGCAGGGGTGAACTTTCCTGCTCTGCCTGTTGCTGGCTGGAACACCCGGACACGTCCCCCCCAGCCCAGACCATGCGTGCACACCCACAAGAGCTCTGCCACAAAACCTGGGCACCTCGCATCGGGGGAGCCCAATGGGCCAAGCCTGGGGTAACTGGGGTGCAAGGGGGGCTCTTTGCTCTAAAACATGGGGGCAACAGCAGGGCTCCACTTAATCCGGGGAAGATTTCCCCAGGAAGCAGCGATTTGCCCCTGAGCAAGGACCAGAGGTTAGGAACAGACCTTTCCCTGTTTCCTGGGGATGGGCAGGGGATGACTAAGGGACGGCAGCAGGTTTGCCCGCAGGAGGATTCGCTCACAGACACCCAAGTGTCGATGCTGAGAGGGCTCCTGAGGTGAGTGGAGCACATCACCCTTCCCGGAGCTCAACAAGCCACAGCAGAGACAACTTCCTGCCTCCTGCATCTCCTGTGAGGAGCCTCAGGAAAAGAGCAGCTTCAGGTGGCAGCACGGTCACGCTGTCGTGACAACCAGGTGGCGTCCCCAGCTCACACAGCCGCCAGGCCCCAATACCGAGGGCAGTGGAGAGAGCAGCCCCTCTCCCCCACTGCTGCACTCACTCTGTCCACTGCCTTCCCTCCTTCCATGCCCCAGCACACCACCCGCTGTGCCTGAATCCCAGAGAAGGGAGGGAACAAACCCTCTTTGCCTTTAAGGGCAAAAGTTCCAGCTCTCAGCTCCAGGTGGGTAACACAGAAAGCAGTGCCACCTTCCCCGGCTCTCCTCTGCCCAACTCCACCACCAGAGGAAGCACATTATGGAGCTTAGACATCAAAGCTGGGAATAGTTTGGGGATTCAGCAGGGTTTTCTGGGCTCTCCACGTCCTACCTACCCCCAGGCCTGGCCTTACCTTGGTATGAGCCCAGG
The DNA here is from genome assembly GCA_008694505.1 of Cyanoderma ruficeps. Lineage (NCBI taxonomy): Eukaryota > Metazoa > Chordata > Aves > Passeriformes > Timaliidae > Cyanoderma > Cyanoderma ruficeps. The sequence continues at coordinate 1,941,203 of VZDJ01000146.1, read as the reverse complement.
CACAGAGAAAGGATCAGCACCAAGCCACTCCATTTGCTCTCCATGCCGTTCCTAGGAGTCCTCAGTGGCTGATTCCTCTCCTGTGCTGCTCCCAGACTGAGGAATCTTGGATGGGCTGGGAGAAGCAGTGAGAATCCACACCTACGCAGGGCAATTACCACACCCCTCACTTTATGCCTTGATTATAAAATCATCACCGGGGAGGGAGGGACCAGAGCCAGGCAGGTATTCCCAGGAGGTCAGAAGCAGCCCAGAACCTGCTGCTCAACGCTGGCCTGGCTGCAGAGGGTGGGCACAGCCGGGGACAACTGTCCCAGAGCCATGTGACAGCATCACGTTCCCTGCCTTTAAATGACATTTTTATATTTTATTTGCAATCAAGCAAGGAGTGAGGACACAGGGAAGCCACATTAAACAGGAGTCAGCAGGGAAGGTCGGTATCAAGAAGTCCCTGTGGCCTGCGCAAGGCAGCGATTGCAACACGGGGCTGTTGCCTCACACCGGGCGTTGTGTTTGTCCAGGGAAGAGCAGCAGCAATCCCAGGCAAGCCTCTTCCACCTGGAACCGTGCTCAGCAGAACAAAGGCTTGATGGGACACGCAGCCAAACGGGAACCTGAATCCATTCAGCCCCAGATTCCCACTGACACCTCGGGATGCTCCCCCGCAGCCAAGGGGAACTTCAGCAGGAAGCTTTGCCAACGAGAAAAAGGAAACGTATGAACTGATTGGTTTACAGAAGTTTTTATTGTTCATTAAGGAAGCTTTTGTGCAAAAAAAAAAAAAAAAAAAAAATCAAGACAATGTTGTTTAGAAAGCAACTGCACAGTGTCCCCCCAGCACGACTCAAGCAGGTCAGGTGCCACAGTCCACAGGAAGGGAGAAAACTAAAGGGACTCCCAGCAGTAGCACAGGACTTCCCCTGGTTCACCTTGCCCAGCAGGTCGCCAACATGAATCCTACTAAAAACCCCAGGAAAATAAAACCTTCCCAACCTGCCAAATTGTCAGTGCAGCCCCACCTCCCCCCAAGAAAGAGCCCCACCATCCAGTTTAAAACACCCAATGCCACCATCCATGCCGTGGTGGAACACAACCCATCCCTCCAGGGCAGCGATGCCGAAGGGACAGAGCCCGTCTCCTATCTGCTCCATCTACCCCAGCTGGGATACACCACCAGAACCACTGCACAAGCCTGCCAGGACAGAAAGCCTCAGGTATTTTATGTCTTTAGGGGAAATTTTCCATTTTTTTTCCTCTTGTTTAAAGCCATGAGTGCTTCACCATTCAGGAAACAGGGGAGAACAACCTCTGTTGCCACGTGTCAGCACTGCCCGGGCTTTTAGTACATACACAGATCAACTAGAAACCTGCAGTCCAGTGGTTTTCCAATGAAAATTACTCTACTTTGCTGCTACAGCATTGTTACTGGAGCTCCTGCACACCCCACACACCACAGGAACAGCAGGAGTTACCAGCATCTTCCTAACAGGACTGGAATTTTCAAAGCTCCACATCTGCCCAGCTGCCCCTTCCCAAAGGTCTCCCCAGAGCTACTTCAGCGCTTCTGCTTTGGGGATTAACTTGATTTGAAGTGCACACCCAAGGCAAGGTCAGTCCCAAGCAACACAAGCAGGATTCTCACTCCCAAGGACCCTTCACATCAAGGGCCTGCCATGTTCCCAGGGTAGCAGCCTGCCTTGAAGGCTTTTTTTTGGGGGGTGGATTTCAGGCCATTTAAGTGGAATTTCAGAGAGGTGTGAAAGGCAGGCTGTCAAGTGTGTCAGAGGAGCTTCAAATACCTACTTTAGTGCTCCTACCACCTGCCATCTCTGCTTGCTGCATTTCCCAACAGAAATGGGAACCCTGGACAACAATTCATACCTCCAGTTACTCAGAAGGGCGTCAGTGAGAGTGGGTGAGCAGCAGTGGGAGGTGCCCCCAGGCCTCACAGCACCTCTCAAGTTTTAAATGACTGAAATACGCTGTGAGAGAAAGAACAGATCAAGGAACAAACAGGCTACAATAAAACCCATTTTCCCACAAAGTCCACCCTCAGTGCTGAACTCCCTCTGACATATTCCCAGCCCCTGCTGACTTGATCCTCCTCCATCTTCCAGCGACAGCTCACGCTGCCTCCTCAGCACCCAGCTGGCTGCTTGTGGGAAGCTGCAAGACCAAGCAGAATTGAGCAACTAGGATAAGAAAAAAGGGAGTCATTCCTCAGGTACGCCAGCATGCTTCAGGAAACTGACATCCTGCTGGGCTTGGCAGCAGAACACCCGTGCTGAGACCCAGCAGCCCAAGGAAATCAGAAGGATGTGATCCAAGGCTGAGGGGAAGTTTTCCTTAGCTAAAACAACACCATGAGCCACGAGCGTGGTCACTCAAATGCAAAAGGCTTTTCACTCAAATGCATCTTTTTAAGTACCAGTGATTTTGAAAGCTAGCTGGGCACACCAAGCCCCCTCCTCTGCATCTGTACAGCTTTGAAAATTCCAGCCAAAAGGATTCCTGGATTCAACGTTATCCCTTAGAGCTCCCATACACAGAAAATAAACATTCCAGCCAGATGCTAAAAATGCAAAGCATGTAAAATCTTCCCAATGCTGCCTACAGAAAGACAATTGAAAGTTTAGTCGCTATCTTGCTCTTTTTTTTTTCAATTAAAAGGTAAGAGCCTCGTCTCATTTCACCATCTCTGTCATTCTTCCCAGCACATAAAAAAACACTTCAGCCTACCAATTTAAAAAAAAAATAAAATCTACAACACACTGACTATTTTTAGGAGCATAATGGGTTAAACTGTACAATCAGAAGTATCTTTGTTAAGTCAACAACGAAAATCTGATCCTTCAACAGCAGCACTGCTACAGAAGAGTTACAACAAAGGAACTTGAAGGTCAAATTGTTAATGAGGCAGAGAGGAGGGACAGGTGAGATACAGCTCTCCACCATCCTCGGCCCACATTTCCTAAGAGCCATGGCAAACTTTCAGAACTGGAAATTCTTCTTCTAGTTCCACACGTGACGCTTGCAGTGATCAACAGCCTAAAGGGAAGAAATAGCTGATATTAGTGGAAAAAAGCCAGTTAGCAAACAAGCAGTTCAACACCTTATCCTGGGCCAAGATCTTGGGACCAAATTTGTTTTTCTTTAAGTAAGTGATTTCCAAGAGGACTAGAATAAATAACATCCTGAGCCTCACCAGCCAGGAGCTTTGGGAAAGAAGGCTGATGACCCTCAGCCATTAAGGCCTGGCAGAAAAAGCCATACTGGAAGCCAATTTTTAGAGCTGACTGAGACTGTGACATGGTCTGTTGGCCGCAGGAACACTGACTAAATATAAAGCTGACACTGTACCTTACTATAGATTCTGAAATACTAGCAGACAGGTGTGGGATGCAAAAAAGAGAGGAAAGTCAGCTTTGAGAAAGCCAAGAGCCATGAAACACCCTCTGATCAAACTAGTACCCTTTTGCTTTATTTGAACTGGAATTCATCCACTTCCAAGAGCAGTGGAAGCCAAGAACAGCTGAGAGGGAGCTGTCAAAGACCAGCAGGAAAGGGGAGGCAGAACGCTGCCGTACGTACGTTGCACTGAGCAGCAGTGTCCATGTTCTTGCACCAGTAGCCCGGACCCCAGACACAGGCATCATTCCCCAGGAGAGGCTCCTTAGCTGACTCACAGACTCCGAGTTTCTGGGAAAAGAGCAGCAGCACACTCAGCACTTCTCTAACTGCACCAAGAGATCTCCAGTGCAGCCCCAAGTCTGAGCTTCCACCCGAGTGAGTGTAGGAGCTGCACTGAGGCAGCTGCAGGAGCTCTCACCGAGGTCACACCTGCAGCTGACCCGGCAGCCATGTAACCTGACCCAGGGGAGGGGAGGGTTAAGTTACTGGAACTCCTTCGTATCAAGTTTTGAAAAACAGCTCTTCTAGAGAAGGACCTTTCTCAAGAACTGTCACTTCACCTCCCACCACACTGAGGGCATGTCACACCCTGTCACTGAACCTCAGCAGAGGACAGCCACTGGCAGCTCTCTCCTTCTGCCCTTCCTTGTGCTGGTCTGGCAGGCAGACAGCTGTCCATTCAGGAAGCCCCAGGCCTTGCACAAGGGGCTTGCTCCAAGCATTCAGCGTGCTGATTTTGATTCCAGCAGAGTTTCTGCATGCTGGGCACTGAAAGGCACCCAGGACAGTAGGCAGGACTGTATCAGAGCCTGCACTCAATAAAACCAAATGCAATACTCACAGTGCAAACAAAAGTGGGATCCATCACCTCTGCCAAGAGTTGCACAACCACGGGTTCATACTGTTCCACAAACTGCACACACTGTAACAAAACACAGGATGAGAGATTCTCCTGCTACAGCCTCTGCAAGCAGAGGAATGTGTGGTCTGCAGCAGGCAGGCCTGCGTGCTTCCCTCAACACTCCAACAGCACACTCAGTCCACAAGGATAATGCAGAGATTCAAGCTCTGCACAAGGCAAAGGAGTCAGGCACTAATCACACCACTAATCACATCATTGCTTCTGCTAGCTCCTACCTGCCTGCAGCTGTCTGCAGACACACCATGAGGAGATCAAGGGGTCACAAGGAAAGGAACCAGATAGGACAGGCTTTGGGAAAAGAACCGAGCAGAAGAAGCTTTGACTGCAAAGCTTCGTCTCTGACAGTGGAGATCACGCCTGTCCCAAGAGGAAAGCACACAGAACCAGCTGGAGACAAAACATCCTGAGCAGGACAGCAGCGAGGGCTCCTAAGCACTTGTACTCAAGCTGTTTCCTCAGACTCGGCGGCAGCAGGAGCACTTCCCGCCAGAGCAGCCTCTCCCTCTAGTGGAGAGGCCGGCTCCAGAGCTGAGTAAGGCTCTGCTGTTCTCAGCAGAGACAAACAGCACCAATTAATAAACAAACACGGCTATTAAACAGCCTCACAGCAGGAAGAGCTGTTCCACAGCTGCTTTAAGCCTCTATATTCTATCCCCAGTAACCTTACAAGCAGTTGCCACTTGCTGACACTCAGCAGTCACCTAATAAGATTTTCAGGTAAATCTTGATATCAGTGGTCTAACAGGTGTCCCACTGGAATTACACCAGCCTACGTCCAATTACTTCATTAATCCCCTGAACTGGATCAGTGTTGAGAAAAAAAAATAACCTTCAACAGTTCCCACCCACTGTTCTCTGAGGATTTCCAGGCAAACCTTTCCTGACTGCAAATCAGTACAACAATCCAGCCAGTCAATTCAGGCTCTTAAAAGCAGACATCTATTCAAGGGACTGCCAACTCCCAAGGATGGGAACTGAGCAAACCTAATCCCCCTGCACCCCAAACTCCTCCCAGCCTTTAGCAGAGAAGGCTGTTACGAAAACCAACAAAAGAAGCTGCTCCCTAGTTTCCTCAAATACTCTGCAAGATGTCCCTGCCTACAGCAGGGGGAGCTGGAATTAGATAGTCTTAAAGGTCGCTTCCAACCCAAACCATTCCAGGATTCTGCGTTTCATCCTTCTGATCATCTCCATCTGCCTTGCCCTGACTGGAAGGCAGGCTGCCACACAGCAATGTCTGCAAGGTCATTCAACTGCCTCAGATCAAGCCTTTCCCCTGCCCTTTTTTTTGTCTTTTTTTGCTCTACCACACAGAAGTTGCTATGCTTTGGTGCTAATTAGCAAAGGGGAAAACCTGTGAAAGATCAGGCTGCTGGACACAAGCCGGTCCCAGCTGCACCTGGGGACAGTTTGTCTCCAGCCAGAGACAAGGCACTTGGCCAAACACAGAGACCTCTGTTAGGAGTACCTGGACATTTATAGCAGAAGTAGAGACACTTGAGAGACGGACCTAAAATTAGCATATAGACAGAATATCAGATGAAACACCCAGAAGATGAAGTTACGCATAACCGTCACGGTTAGGACCTATGTAAACCCAACAAATCAACAGGGGCAGTTCCCAACCAAGACCATGGCTTTTTAGGCTGCCTCCAGCACAGACACCTTACCTGTTCACTGACAGACTCTGGCAGGAAGTGACAGACTTTTTCCAGTAAAGCTTCAATTTCAGCTGTCGTGGCATTCTTCTCCAGCTCTTTGTCTGCATAAGCCACCACCATCTTGCAGATATCACAGAAGCCATCTGCAGGTTTCACTACAGCTAAGAAGGAAAATAAAAAACAAACCAAACATCAGTGCTTGGGTAGTTCCCCCCAAAGAGAAGAACAAAGGCAGCATCAGCAATGTCCTCAAAAGAGATCTCATCCTAGGTGAACCAGCTCATTGTGAACACCACAGACCCCTCATCACCCACCTGGCAGCTGGGGAAGCTTGCTGGCTGCACAGCATTTCAGCATGGCACACACAGCTTCAGGATTTGTTGACTCCAAGAGCATGTCAATCACAGCCTGGCCGTAGACCTCGATGAAGTCCTTGCACTGGTCCTTGACACTTCCCGGGAACAGGCGGCACACCACCTCCATCTCGTGCACAATCTCCTCCTGAAGACGGGGAGGAGGAGTAAATCAGGGAGAGAAATCTGACTTGGTTCATGAGCACACCTTTTCCTGGCCCACCCAGGATAGAAATTTTGCTGTTGTGAGAACAGGCAGTAAAATTGACTTTCCTTTCCCTCTCAGCAGCCCCGTCTCAGGCAAAGCCCAGGAAGGGGTACACTGCCCACCCCCCACACACCTCTGTCTTGTTGCTCTCCAAGAGGCTGGTCACTTCTTTCACCATGGTCTCGCAGATTTCACACAAGGAAAAAGTCTTCTCTTGAACCGAGGCTTTCTGAGTACATGGAAGAAATGCACATGCAATAAATCAGCGCTGGACCACATCTGACAGGGACAATTCCTAACAGCATTTGCCTAGCTGCTCAGTTCGGACAGTGTGCAAAAGGTCACACAGAACCCAAAAACAGCCTCAAAGGTCTCAGTAAAAAGCCTGTCTGAATGAACAGGCGTTTTGTATGGCTAATTTTAAGACTACAATCCCCAGGCTGAACAAGGAGGTGAATTTAGTAGACACAAAGAAATAAGCAATCCCACAGAGACAGAAATCAAGGGAAATATATAATGGTTTTTAAATTACATTAATGGAGGACATTAATTACACATTAAATAACATCTCCTAGAATTGAGAACATCCCCGTTTGCAAAAATAACCTTTGGAGAAGGCAAGGTGCTTCATCAAACTCAAACCTTCAGCATTCTGACTTTGATCCCTCATCTGCACATGCAGAGTGCTGCTCCATTTTTAAAAGGGATCAAAGTATTACTCCAAACAAAGAGCAAAACTCAAACTGAGAATTTACATTTAAGGTGTCATTCAGAACTGCTGGAACAAGAGTTGCCCTTTCAGTCCCGAAGCATTGCCTTGTAGCTCTGCTTCAGTGTAGGCTCTGCTGTTCAAACAAATCAATCAGCTTCCCTACTTCACAAATCCGTATCAGAAACAAGAAAAGGCCAGGAATTTATATGCAGGGAGACTTGGATTGTTCTGTGCATGAAAGGTCATCTTTTTCACCTAGTTTGTTACACTAAAGCAAAAGGAAAAGCAAAGTACAAAAAGCCCATCTTACCTCCACAATTTCCATTTTCACCTCATGAATCACCTGAGCTGGCACCAGAGGCTGAAGGGGAACAGACTTCACAGAAGAACAGAACCCCACCATGGCACAAATGTCCTTTGGTTGCTGGAAAGAGATGTATAAGCAATTTTTTAAAAGTCCAGAAGTCTCTGCCCTTTCTACAGAGTCTGTGAGCAAGCACAGAGAGCAAAATTTTAAAAGGCTCCAACACAAAGTTTCGTGACTACTTCTATTTCAAGTATTGCCAAAGCATTTGGTAAGGTTATAGGCAGGACAGCTACTGGATGGAATTTAGCAGCTCCTGTTAAAGAGGGAGAAATGAAAAACCCCATTTAAAAAACCACATTCGATGAGCCACACTACTCAAACCCTTCAAAAGGAGTTGACTCAAGAGCCACCAACACCAAAACAAGCCACCAGCAGCATCACATCAGAGCTGCATCCACAAAGCTGCTCCCCAGCTTCAAGTAATCACAGGAGAGGCCAATCATCCTGACTGCAGAGTTCACCCAAAAGCTGAAAGAAATGCCTAGAAGAAAGAACCTCTTTCCTCATCCACAAACTACCTTCTTCAAAGCTGCCAGAAACATCACATTCTGCAAACAGAAACAGTTTCTCGCATTAGTGAACACAGCCTACAAGAAACAAAAGTTGAGCTTGTTAAAACCCAAGCCTAATCATTTGTACTGCAACAATTGAACTTGCAGTGTTCTCACAGTAAGAGAAAACAGCAAATAGAAACCAAGTCTTCAAAAAGGCTTTCTTCCTCAAAGAAATACATTCTTTATGCATTTATTTTCTGAACATACATTACTAAATGCACAAAGAAATGCCAGACACGAGGCAAACTGCTCTAAGGAGGATACCCAAAGTGAGAAAGGCTGTAGAGTGAGACACAAAACTTCAGTTTTCCCACCTAAAGTCTACTTAAGCTAGAAAAAGACACCCTTGGTCCTACAGGTAATTAGAAGATCACATCTCACCCTGTTACAAGACTCCTACAGCAGAGGCTTATCCCAGATTGATACTGATATGATACTGATATGATAATATTGATACGTCATGCCACAATCTCATGCAGAAGCAAAAGCAAAAGCAGCACCTCAGAGACACTGTGCTGCTTCAGAATACTCCAGGCAGCACCTTTAAGTCAAGCCCTTTGGTTCATGCATTGTAAGAAGCAGTTCCAGGTATTAATGTTACAGCAACACCCACATACACACATGTTCCCTCACAGAGAGATGACAGACACAAGGTCCCATAGGACAGGTTAAATTAAAAGCCCAAATTGCTCTAGGAAGCCTTCATCTTTTCAGTTCATATACTTCAAACATCTATACCATTGTCCTAGATTTGAAGGTTAACCAAGGAAAGACCTGGGGGCAGCTTTGCTCAAGCCCTTTGGAGCCCAGACTTTAAACCAGCAGCTGTCAGGAGGCACTGGCATGCTTTTTCCACATCTACCCTTCTTCTATAAGAGGGAGGATATTTTCTGCTCTACTGGCCAAAACACAACCAAGTTGAAATCTCAGTAGCACAAAGCGGTATCTGGAGCTGGAAGTAGGACTGATGCACTGGAGGAAGCCTGTAGTCTATCTCTGTTTTAATCACATAAATATCCCTTGTATCTGTCAGCAGTGAGCACAATCACACCAAGTGTACAGCTAAGAGAGCAAGAAGTGAACTACAAGCCCTTTAAGAGCAAAGGGTGAACTACAAGCAGGCTATCACCACAGGCAAGTTGCTCACCTACCTGATCCTTCTGTTGACAGGGGAGATTGGAGACAGAGCAAGAAAGGAGAAATTGAAGATAACAGTTAAGAGAAAAAACACATCAAGCACTTGGAACTGCATATATTCTTTCCACAAAGACAATGGAATATGACACAGCCCCCACCCCAAAGATCCTCAGCTACAGCAACTCACATTTAATTGCACAGTCTAACCAGCATTATTCATCGGCAGTTATTGAGGCATCCTGGGCAGGACTACCTCCAGAGAGTCTGGGCAACACTCAGATACACACAAAGTGTAGTCGTGTTCCAATTTCAGGCATTAACAACACACTGCATTGCAATGCTTAAAATGAGAAACTAAGGGCTGTTTGAACAAACACTGACTTCCTCCCCAAATGTTTAAGAAACGGGAGGAGCTTACAAGCAACCCTTAGCAACTGGAAACAAAAAAAGGCCACTATGTTGCCAAATTCAGGTTCAAGTCAGCCACATACTCACCTGTAATTTGTTATGGCACTGTGGCACCTACAGACTGCACTGTCTAAGGAAAGGCTTAGCCATTTCTTTTAAAGGCCTCGGCTCTCTGGATAAAGAGGTGCTGTGTAAGAGGTAAATGTATGTTGTTGCAGAAGGTACCACTCACTTTCCATGGCTCCAGACAAGAGCCCAGAGAGCAGGAACCTTGAGACAGCAATTCCAGAAGGATGTTTAGCCTTGCTTCCAGGAGACACCTTATCTCTCACAAGTGAACTAATTTTGCAATACTTTGACAAAGTAACTCTAACACCCTCAACACATTTTGGGGGAGGGGGGAAGTGGTGTAAGCACAGGACTGAGATAAAGGAATACAAAGGAACATGTGTAACATATCTTCCTATTTCAAAGGATTAGAGTGCCTTTTGCACTGCAGAAGTGGCAATAAAATGGAAGAAAATATGCTAAAGAAAGCATCCTGAAACTGAAATCACTATCCAATTAAACACCAAGTTCAAAGCATTAACACCGAGGCTTACAGAGCAAGGGCTCTCTGCAAAGTTTTACTGCAGTGCCTGTTTCCTGTCTCCAAAGAAGTTATCTACACAAGCCAGAAAAATGAACTGAGAGCAAATACTACACTCTGCTGATCTTACCATGTGCATCATCATCTGGATGGCCAAGTCAGAATACTCAGAGATGTAGGTCTTGCACTGCAGAAAGTGGGGAAAGAAAGTCTCGTGACGATCAAAGCACTCGTGCTGTAGAGTCCATCTAGAATGTTCTCATACATCTCAAGGTATTAATTTACCTGCTCTACCGCATAACAACAGGTCTTTCAGGGCTTGGCCCAAATACAAAATGGCACGTCAGGTTACAAAACTGCTGCACAGATAACTGCTTAACCTTTTCTCTTCCTCTCAGGGCAAAAAGCCCCCATCCACCCATTGATACGACCACATTACCCGCCCAGACCATTTTTGTGAAAAAGGCCTTCAAGAGCCAGAAGCAGTTTGGAGTCTTTTTCCTCTCCCCAGTCCCACACATCCCATCCAACTTCCCTGACCCTGAACTTTACAATCTCAGTTTCGTTACTGTTACACTGTGTTAAAACACACAACAGAGTCTCCTTTGTGATATTAAATAGAGAATATGATCAGAGGATTAAGGAACTGAGCAAACTCTTTTATGTTTGCTTACAGAACAGAATTTTTCAATAGAAAAGGACAGTTTACCATGTCGGACACCCCAGGCCCCAAACGGTCACACTCCTCCTTGGCATGAGCAACCAAAGACTTCACAAAAGAGGAGTTTGTCTTCACAGCTTCCTGAACATCAGTGACCAGCTGAATGCAATCTTGGCACACATCCCCACTCGCCTGGACAAAGAGCGAAAGGAAACTGAAGTTGACACATCTTCACATGACATGTTTTAGTAGCTCCTGTTACTACCAAGTTTTACAAGCTATTCTGATCTATGTTCAAACCTTAATAAATACTCTGGAGAATATTTTGAAGCCTGAGCTATTAGGGAGATGAGCTACTGCTGGTGTGTGAGCCAGCCACTAGATGGAGATTAGGTACCTACTTGGCTCCAAAGTCGAGATAATAGTTAAGACACCCAATCTTCAAATCTCTTGGTTTTGTTACAGACCACGGCGGGGAGCTTTCCAAATCTGGCATAGATCTTACCTGCTGCACCCACAGCAGCTTGTTCTCAACCCACTCACTGCTCAACTCCCACACCCTGGATTGCTGGCAACACTCAGCCTCTGCACCCAAGTTCATTGCCTCACCCATTCCCCTTTGTCAACTATTTGTTCTTTTCCAATCCAGTCTGTCACCCTTACATTCACAGACAAATCCATGCCCTGAGGGGCACAGCTAGTAGGTTGCTAAAAATATAGGCAGAGCTGTTCTTCCTTTAAACCCTGGTGCCAAACTTTATGTCAGAAGAAACTGTTTCCAGCAAGACCTGCTTGATTACCACGGTCCTGGATGGCAACAGCACAGCACAAGGCTTGCCTTTACAGACTGTAGAGCTTAATCCAAGATTACACATGTGGTCCACACTAGAACAGCCCTGGGACCCTTACCTTAGGCTTCTGCTTGGGCTTGTCCTGAGGGTAAAGCAGAAGAGGCACGTTAGCCATGAACGGGGATGCCAGTTCAGAGAAATCCAGCTCTGGGATCTTATTGGTCTGGAGCTGTTTCTGGAGCTTCATTGCTGCGAGGTGCTTCTGAAGGGACTGGCACAGAGCGAGGGCACTGCACACAACCTCAGGTTTATCCTGGGGGAGACAAGGTAACACACAAAAAGCTCCAAACTGATGTCACTTTTAAAGTTCAGAGGAGAGAGTCATTCGGCTGAAACACGGTAAGACAGGGAAAATGTTTCACAGCAAGAAAGGAGTCTTCAAACTAATAGTACCAGTGATCCACACAGGACTGAAGGATCATACGCACAATCTTAGGCAGAAGAGAAATTGGGGCACCAACAGGAGCACAACTTTTAATATCAGCAGCTGAAAATCATTATCTACTTACAAGCTCTTCCTTGATCATATCCATGATGACTGGTAGGTAGGAATCCACAATTTCTTTGCACTCAGAGACAAGGCCTGGGTCAGGAAGAAACTCGCACGTCTTTTCCAAGTAAGAGCGGATCTCATCCTATCAAAGATGAGGTGAGCAGAGATAGATTATATCTCTCTCCTTCCACTCCCAAAATGCACAATACAAAGCCTGAAACAAGCTCCTTGGACTCAGGAAGCAACAAGCAAAACTAGAACGAGGTTCTACACAACAGATACATTTTCCCCAGTTTTGGACCTTCGATGAGACCCTGCCACAGCACAAACACATCATACTGCTTGTGTGGCCTGCACAGTCCAGCCTCACCAGAACACAACACTTACAACTAAGAGGAGAAAGTGAACTTCTGGGCTCATGGGACAGCGACTTGTTTATACAAAGTACTCACAGGTTCATAAAAGAAAAAGGGAAGCAGTGCCCACAAACCAAAACAAAGGCCACTTGGTGTAACCACCCACTCCTAGAGACCGCAGTACCCCACCCTTTAATACTGATGCCCCATTGGCACAACAACAACTTCATTAAGGATCTACAGTCAGTCAGGGATGTGTTAAGGCATGGGAGGCTCTAGAATTTGCTAATTTCTAAACCAGCAGAGGCTGTTTAAAAGCCTTTTCCCATGCACTGCAGTCCCTTTCAACATCTGCTGCTTATACCAGGAAAACAACACAGACTACTATTCCACCCCCTCACCACGAGATCTTGAAACCAAACAGTGTTTAGGGGTGAGGAGAAAAGGAGCTCTGCTTACCTCAGTGCCATTATCCTTCAAAACTTTGCCAGCAACTGTCACAAGCTCCTTACACAAGTCACAGGGAATACTGCTCTGGAGGGAGAAGCAGAGAGTTACTTGGAGAAAGAATTAAGTGCCTGTAAGAGCAGAGTGGGAACACCATCACAAAGAACAAACATTACATCTGGAATTAAGGAAGAAATACTGGTTGAGGCCAGGGTGGGAAGAGGTATTCTTAAACAAAGTGTGAGGCTATTTCAAGCATGTCCAGCTACAGTTTCATCAGTAAACCAATGCTGTATGAAGAAGCTGGCACGCTACCACCTGCTCATTTCACCTCCTCCCAAACCCTTGAAACATTAATTTGATTGCCCAAAGACACCTCCTCCTTTTACGTTTTCCTTCAGAGAGTTCCCACTTGCCAGAAATCTTAGAACATTTCAGGCTGCTTCAACCACTGCAGCTGCACTCTCACACTCTTCCCTTCCCTTATTTTTCCTTAAACTGAAGTATCTCTGCACAGACATAGCCAGTGTGGACTGAATGCATCTGTAAGTAAAACACCTTTTTCTCCCCTAGAAAACTGTGAAACAATAGCCAAACTACAGCTACATCTAGTAAAGCAGCCCTCACATTTAGTGCAAATGCAACTTGAAAAGCTGCACTAAACGTAACATTTGTACTATTATTTACTGTCATGCCTTCCATAATTTAGCATATGCTGCATCTTTCTGGCAATTTTAACCTTTGAGAAAGACCTAAAGAAATACACAGCTTTTTTGTAACAATTGCTCAAGTTCAGAAAAGACTCCTACAAATTAAGGAGTCGGTAACAATACGGAGGAGCGAGTGAAATCCACTAGCTCCATTCCATACATTGCTGGGTGCTTGTGCAACAGGTCACGGGAGAAGTCAGCAGACGAGTTGTGCAAGGCAGAGCAGTGGAAAGCAACCTTTATCCAGCACCCAAATTAAGGCACGGCAACCCCAGCAGAGCGGGATGTAGCACTTAACTCCAATCAGAGACTTAAGAAATCTTCCTCAGCGTGTGGAAAGCAGCCCGCTGAGCCCCAGGCGTGCCTGGGAGCTCTCAGAGGCTGGCACTTACCACGGCAGGCTTGCTCCAGACGTTCTGCTGGCAGTGTTTCAGCGCCCCGCACTGCGAGGCCGTGCGGATGTTCTGACACCACACCTCCGGCCCCTTCACACACTCCTTCTGCCACACGACAGGGCTTGCCACTGCTGCCAGAGAGAGCAAACAGAATCAGCCTTTCCAGCCGCAGAGCTAGCAGGTTAACACCATAACCAGCTGTTTATTAATGTTCGTAAGCATGTCGCAAGCCTTGAAATTTTTGGCCTGTCCCAAACACAGGTTATAGAGTCAAAGGAAGAAAACCTGGAAAAGCTACAAAGGTCGAACTTCCCAAGTCTCAGCACCTCGGCGGTTCTTTTCCCCAGCATCCACCTCTTGTAAAAAAAACCTTAAAAATCCACAATACAAACCCTCACTTTGCTTAGCACACAAGGACTACCAGATGACCTGAAACACAAAACCTGCTCATTACAGATATCTACCCTACAGACAGCTGACTGCCAAAGCTACTATCTCCCTGTTCTCCAGCCCTACTGGCACTTCAGCTCTGAACCAGCTTGTAATTGCTGTCTGCATTCCTCCTCCCACAAGGAGCATCCTGTTCTCCCACAGCAAGTGAGAGAGTGAGGAAAGAAATTAGATTAGGAGCCACAATAATGTACACATTGCACGGAAGACTTAAGAGCAGGTACAGACCGAAACACTGACCATAAACAGAAAGCTTTAAGAATGTTCTTAAGGAATGTTCTATCATACTTTTTAAACCCACTAAATCTATTTAGGCTTCCTTTTTTTCCTCTTGGTCAGGTCTTCAACTGTGTACAGAAAAATCTGGGGCGTGAAAAAATGTACGAGTCCTTTTTTGGACATGATTTTCCATCCCATGTGGGACTGCCATAAAACCTATTAAGTTTACAAGATACAGAATATCTTTTCTGGACAGTCCTGGTAAAGAAATGTAAAGTAGCTGCACTATGAATAATCAGTAGGACAAGTGAATGAAAAGCATGTTTTCACTGACTTTCCAAGTTTGTTTTTCGTTTTTTTTAATGGTGCTGTCGGGGCCTGACACCCAACTTCTCTCAGTTTCTAAAACTGTCCTATCTGTCAGTAAGCTCTGTCTCTGCAGGAGACAATGCCCTACATTGCACCAACCAGCCAAGAAACAACTCCTAAAATCGACATCAGGCAAGCTCCAAAGAAATCCACCATGGTCCAAGCCCACAACACACTGCTGCCAAAGTTTACCAAAATTAAAAAAACCCCAAAACATAAAGCAAATCTGTTCAAATCTATTAGCTGTACAGGTGCTCTCTTAACATCAATGCTGCTTGCACATCACAAAACCCTGTAAAATTACACTGTCAACCACGAGGCAGGAGTCCAGCTGTTTCATTCCTATGAAGCTTCTAGTAAGGTTACAACAGATGAACAATCCCTTTCCCATTTCTCATGCCTTGTTCTAGACAATTAGAGGATCGATTTAAAGCTGAATTACCAGTGCATCTACAAGGTGCACGGCCACCACTCATCAAACAGCCAGATAAACACTGCTTTATAGGTGGCATTCTGCAGCCTTCTCAGCTGTTGATTTATAAAGCCTGTTTACACGGGATTTCAGAGGAATGACCCATTTGTTTTAAGAAAAACGTGCTTTGCACGCCTGATTTCTTACACAAGAGCTTGAAGCTTGTCCCCCTCTCTCCCAGTAAAAAGCCTTCATTACATATTATTCTTGAGCAGGACAGCACACCGGTACTGCCTGAGAGACTGCAGGAGTAAGACTTCAAAGCTTCTAATAATGTACAGTTAGCTAAATATTTACAGCCTATTCTAAACTCCAGCATTATTGATCTGGAAGCCCTAAGAATAGTTGATTTTCAAAGTCAGGCTGGCCAGCCAAAGGGCTGTCAGCTCTGGCAGGGTGACAATAAACAAGAATACACTTGGTTGAGGGAAAGTTATTCTTCCCTTTCAGATACTGGCATTGAACAGTGGTAGGAAGGCTCTGGAAGGCAGAGTCAGGCTCTGAATGAAGTCAGTCAAGATCTGGATTTTGAACAGTGGAACCAAGGATTCCCAACTATTTACAAGTACAGCTTTTAACCTATGTCTTTATCAAAAGATAATTTACTCCTCCTACACTGAAACATACTGTGAAGTACAAAACTGAACTATACAACTCCAATAACAGTTATTCCACACAGTCTCTCAAACTCTTGATTTAGGAGAGTGTTTTAAAGCCAAATGGAGGCATTCATGCTGTAACTTGCATTGGTTTGATCAGGCTCTTGGTGAGCTTTCAGGTTTTGTTTGACTTTCCACTTTTAAGATTCTGTCACTGTATGACTTTTCAGATCTGCACCAGCTCCAGCACAACTTCCTCCTCACAGCCTTAACAATAGACCATTATTACGTGTATGACAAAAATACTGAGCTTTAGATTTATTTTTACTTATCAGCTGTGCTGGCTGTGTGTCAAGACAACTCTAAATTTTATGTTTTCAGTACAGACCTTTCTGGTCAGACAGTGACTAAGCAAATTCGTTTGTTAGGGCCACACACGGCTGGCACATTTCAGAGCAGCTACAGAACAAAGATGACTCACGCTAATCCTGGCTTCTTTTCTGACACCTTCCACAGCAACTTCAAACACAGTTACATTTTTATTAGTTTGTTCTGTATTATGGGGAAGTACTTTTGTTTCAAATATTGTATCTAATACAAAAGAATGCACCTTCATTGCAACAATATCCACCCTCCCTTTCTGAACATCCTGGGAAAAACAGAAACAAAGCTAAACAAACCTCTGCATTAATTCAGATCCTGCAGATTCAGAAAAGAATAGCCGGAAACTCTCTACTGTCACCACGTTTTCCCTTTTAGCTTGCTTCCTATTTAACTGTGAAACAGAATTTTCCCCTCATATATTAACTCATATATTACAACAAAAGCAAACATTCCAGTGAAGTGTGTTAAGACCTTGTGGTGTCTCAGAACAAATAGTTTTGAGTTTTAACTCTTCCCTCCAAATAGCCTTTGCCACAAAAGGAACAACACCTTGACATGGCATTTCACATCGCCAGCACAGCAGCAACCCAAGAGAAAGCAAAGCACCATCAGTCACCTCACACAGCTCTCAGTGCTCAATGGATAAACCCAAGGGAATTACTTTGTTATCTCTGCCATCCCTTTATTTTATATATTGTTCTTTACCTAAGGTCACCCATTTTTTAATAGATTTCTCCTTCTCTCTGTTGAGATCAGCTCTCAACAGTCACAGGTCATGCCCACCAAGACCTGTCCCCCACCATCTCCTGAAGTTCTTCCAAGTCACTATTTTTAGAGCATCAAACAAGTTTATCTGTGAAGGCAAAAGTGTTTCTTTACTCGCCCTCTTCACTGGTTTCTCTCTGCTTGAACCCCTTTAGATGTGGCTTTTTCAACTTAAGAAAAAACAGCCTTTGCTTTACCAAGTTTATCCAAACATACAGACACAAATTTGGGAAGTAGAGGTGATGGCCCCCTCAGAAAATATCATCTTTTCCACTTGGTTTATAGAGCCATGCATGTGAAAGCACAGCTCAGTTCTTCACTCCTCTCCAGGAAACAGAACCTAAAAGGAAGGAAGCTCATAATGTCTGGATTACCATTCTGTAAAGACAGCTACAGGAAAATTGCTAGGCAATTACCTTTCTTGGGAAACACCTTCCCTTCCCTCAAGCATTTGTCTCACTCTTCTTCCACGGAGAGCCACTCTGAATTTTTTCCCCTAGATTCTCAGAAAAACATCCTAAGAAATCCCCTCCAAAGCTGCACTGAAGCTACAAATGAGATTTAAAAGTTTACACCATACACAACCATCAATGAACAGGGATTCTGAGGGGCCAGACCAGATTCCCTAAAGAGCCAAAGGACGAACCAGAAAAATACCATCCAGAACGCAAAGAAATTCAACCTGAAGACCCCAGCCTCCTCCAAACCCAACTGCTAGAAAAACCCTTGGTTACAGACAAATCAAAATTTTGGGGGGGGGAATAAAAATAAAAATACATGAGTGCTGAGCTGCTGTTCAAATCAATGGGTTGAAGCAAAATGTGAAGATCATTTAGGGTGCTGTCAACTTATGCTTTGGCTCAGCCTGCCTAAGTGTATTAACCTATTCATCAGGAAGGATGTTACTCTCAGGTTGTCTTACTTGCAGTGTTAAAAAAAAATAATAAATTCATTATCTCCCAGAGACACCACAGACCAAGCAAACACATCAGCCTCTGCCATCGGTGCTCTGTTAGTTACTGACTTTTCCCCATGTCCTTTGAGACTTGCAAAAGCAAACCGTGTTTAAGTTAAAGAAGTCAAGAGAGATCAAGTTCTCTTCAGGGAAGTTTACAAAGTGTCAAGAAGTAAAGGAGTGACCCTAATCTGAAGTTACCTGAAGGGGTCAATATTCCACAGCCTCTCCGGTCAGTTAATGAGTAAAACTTCAAACGCTGTAACCACACCACACACCAGTGCCTCTCTCCAAAGGGCTCCTATGCCTCTGGATTAATGAGGCAGTAAAGTGACCATAACATTTGAGGGATTACAGGCAATTTGAAGAAAAATTGGAGGAAATGTGGCTACCTGTTACCAGCATTCCAGTTAAGAATGAGTCTTCCTGTCCAATATTTACAACTGAAAAACCAAGCTTTAAAGGATTTCTAACTATAGTGATGGGCAAGAAATGAATTTGGAGTCAGCACCACGACCAGACTCTCCCTCAGCACTGGGAACTCATTCTCATTTTGGCACACTGCCTCTGCCTCAGCTGCTCCCTTGCTTCCCTCACCAGAACACAAGCATGGCAAGAGAAGCAGCCTGTGTAGGTACAAGCAGTCACAACAAAGTTAAAGAGAGCAGAGAACTGGATGAGCTGGAACAGTAAAAGCACCTGCACTGGCCCAGTGAATTCTCCCAGGTAACTGCAAAGGTTACAAAATAATAATTTCCAAGTTGGCCAGAAGCTGCCAAGCGAGGCCTGACTGCTGCCTGAGATTTCTCTATGGCAGAATCCAGAAGAGATAAGTGGACGTTCTAGGGCACCTGGTAGTGATCAGGAGTAAGTGGCCCCATACAGTATGCTAAGAGATTCCCTGAAGGTTATGAGCAGCATTTCTGGTTGGGGCATCCTTGTTGTCCATGTCCATTCTTGCTGGTTTTGTTCCGAGGGTTTTTTTGAGGGGATGCAAGGGACAGATTTGATGTGAGTCTCTGCAGAAAACCTGTATTTAACATTCCTTTTTCACCAGACAAATATAACCACAGCACAAAGACTGGAAAAATCTGCTATCAGGCATCTGAAACCAAACACTGCCCCATGACCAAATAGAGAGAAGCACTGCCCTAAAATACATACACACACACTTCAGTGTAGCTTTTTTAATTGCAATAGGAACTCTGATATTTTAGTAGCAGCAAATGAATTGCATTTAAAATCTGCTCCAATATAAAAAAAAAAATTAAACAGAAAGTGAGTAAATTCTTTAAGAAAAAAACAACTATTTTTATGTCATAAAGTTCCACGGTGTTGTCCCAATCTGCTTCAAAGAATGAGCTCTACAGGAGATACTGAAACAAAAACCCACGGCAGGTAAGTAACTGGTCCTGCTTCCCCCCACAGATACAAAACCAAGACCTCCCTGCATTTTATACCAGAAAAGCCTTCCCTGAAATAGCACAGTCCAACCTCCCGGGGAGCCTCAGCTGACATCAGGTGACACATCCAGTTTTGCTGACAAGCTCCCTCTCTCTCGCTCCCCCCTCCCCATCACCTCGGTGTTTGGGGGCTCCCAGGGCAGCTCCTTTGGAGTGCATGAACAGCACAGCCCCGGGAGCACAAAGGCCAGCCCGGGGTGCACAAAGGCCAGCCCGGGGGGCACAAAGGCCAGCCCGGGGGGCACAAAGGCCAGCCTGGGGTCGGGCAGCTCTGCGGCTCCACCGGCGCATTCAGACGGGCGTGACCGGGAGCGGGGAGAAGGGCTGGCTCAGCTCCTCCAGACACAACCAACAGCAACCCTTTCTATTTATACCTGCCTGGCAAACAAGGAGGGATTGTGCAAGCGCAGGTTTACACAAGGCACATGACTGCTGTGCTATCAAAGCACCGGCCTGACGGCTCCTCACAGCCAGTTACTCCTCCAAGAAAACACGGATTTTATTTCGATATAATCATGGCACCATTTAGGTCGGAAAAGACCTCCAAGATCATCCAGTCCAACCTGTGACCAACCACCACCTGGTCATCCAGACCAGAGCACTGAGTGCTGGGTCCAGATGTTTCTTGAACACCTCCAGGGACAGTGACTCCACCGCCTGAGACCCTTTCCGAGAAGGAATTTCTCCTGATTTCCAACCTGGACTTGCCCTGCAGACCCTTTCCCAGCTCCGTTCCCTCCTCTGGACACGCTCCAGCACCTCAGTGACCTTTCTGTAGTGAAGGCCCAGAACTGGACACAAGATCTGAGGTGTGGCCTCAGCAGTGCCCAGCACAGGGGGTTTTTTGGGTTGTTTTTTGTTTGTTTGTTTTTGGTGGGTTGTGGGGTTTTTTGTTTGTTGTTTTGTTTTGGGGGTTTTTTTTGTTGTTTTTTGTTAGGAAACCACATTCTCAGCAGAACAAGCCTGCAAACTACAGAATGGTCCAATTATCTGCTTTATCCATATCCTCAAGAAAACGCAAGCCAGCCTAACTCAGCCTACAAATTTCCTGTCCCCAGATGTTCTGACCAGCATTTGCTAGAGAAATGACACATTAACTTGAATCTTCCTTCCTTACAAGGTTTTAAGTATACTATTTAATGAGAGGGGAGATGTGAAAAAAAATCATATCCTCAAAGTTTTTACTTTCCACTCCCAGGTTAGCTTTTAATTTACCAAAAGGGGAGAAAATACTCACTTAAAGAGAAACTGAGTCCTGCTTTAACAGCACACCCAGCCTTCCTCCTCCCTGCCTGGCCTCAAAGACAAGGAATAATCAGAGAGCGCATCAGTAGTCCGGAGATGCCAGGACCTGTACATCCTGCTTTAATTCCTCCGTGTCTCCCTTAGAGGGAAGATGCACAGAAGCCCTGAAAGTAGGTCAACCAAAAACCCTCACGGCCTGTAAGGCAGCCAAGTGACTCCATTAGGATCTGACAAGGGTGGCTCAGTTTTTGCACAGCTAATTAGCGAGCTCGGCAGGCAGAAACGGTGTTTCGGGCTGTCACAGCAAAATCTTCAGGAAAATCTGCAAGGTAGGTGAGGCAATTAGCATTCATAACAGGACCCTGGTGAAAAAAAGCAGCTGTTTATTTGTGCTAGAAGAGTGACTTCCTAAGGAAAAACAGGCCTGACTAGTCTCCTGCTACCCTCAGCTGCATACCTTGCCTTTAACAGGTAGGCCAAGCGAACTCTCATTGCTGAACTGGTTTCTCATTACAATTTCCCTAAATACGCTGATGGGAAAGTTGGTGGATACTTCAAGGTGAAGCCTTTTCCCTTTCAAAGCGCAAGAAACTGCAATGATTTCAGCGATTTGGAAACAGTCCCAGAAGGAGTGGTAACTGATGGCAGCTAATTCAGTGCAGAGCAGACTCAAAGGACACTATGAAAGCACATAAACATGCAGAGTGAAAGCTGATATTTGCTTTCTTGCTTCCTGAAAAGTCTGAGATAATCCATTAAACTGTCCACAGATCAGCACATTAAATATTATCAGTACATCTAGGGAAAGGTGTCCCTGTACTCAGCAGAGGGTTGGAACTACATGACCTTTAATGTCCCTTACAACCCAGGCTGATCTATGATTTTATTACATTAAAGCTACAATAAAGTACAAAACTCACATATAATCATGAAAAAATTCACAGGATTATTTACTGTACTATGCCAGCTGGTTACTCCTACAGCCTTTAAACAGCCAGTCGGGCTTTTTTTTTTCCACTGACTTTTGAAATACTGCAGGTTAAACTTGTGAGCAGATAAGCTTTAATATTAAAGTAGCCTGATTTAGAGGAAAATTCTCCAACTGTGCAAGTCCTAACATTTTGGGGTTTCTGGCAATTCCATCCCACAACCTAAAGGTGTATTACCACTCGTCAGACTATGAATTATTTCTGTACCTCTGTCAAGCTTCTGCAATGTACAAAACATAAGCATTGCACGTTCTAACCTCTAACCCTGCAGCTAAAGAGAGACGACACCCCCATCACTTCCACCTCAGCAACAACAGGTAACGAGGCAGCGAGCAGCAAAATCAGTGGAATTTTCCATATGGAGCCGGAGATCCTAACGCAAAAAACCCAACAGCAAAGGCAACCTCCCGCCATCTGCAAGAGGATTAGCAGCCATCTAGCCCTGAAGTGGCGGAGATAAACAGCGCTGCTAGCAGGAAAAACACTCCTTCCCAATTGTCCCCACCAAGCTGGGGTCAGAGCCGCCCGATCCGTGCCGGACGCGGACGCACACGGAGCACGGTTCATGGGGAAGTCATCTCCCTGCCAGCAGCGGGGATGGCCGGATCCTCACGGCGACTCCCCCCTTCTCCCTGCCTTTCCTCGGCGCTATTTTTGGGCGACTCTTCCCCCCACCAACACAGCCTTTCCATCGCAGCCATCCCGAAGGCGCCCTTGAAACCCCCGATCCCCCCCACCCTCCCTCATCGCTGCTTCCTCTGTTTGGGGTGTGGGAGCGGGTCCTGCTGGGGGAATACAAACAGCGCCAGGACCGGCCTTCGCCCCCTCCGCGCTGCCCTCGTCCCGAGCACGCTGGGCGCGCAGAGAGCCTCTCCCCAAGCCCGCCGGGGCTAAGCCGGATGGGGAAGGGGCTCGGGAGGGCAGCGCTTACCGGCGGCCAGGAGCCCGAGGAGGCTGAGGAGCCCGAGGATCAGCGGCCGCGCCATGGTTCTCCCCTCCGCTCCCGTCTGCAATGCGGAGCCGCCGGCACCGCCCGCTCCAGCCTTTATATAGGGGCAGGACGCGCACGCGCGCACGCCGCCCCGCCCCCCGCGCGCGCGCAATGGCGGGACCCGGGGGGGCAGGGGGCGTGAGGGGGGGCGGTCTCGCGAAATGGCGGCCGCAGGTGTTGGGGTTCGGCGTGGTGTGGCCGCTCTTTTGGCTGCCAGCGGCCTTCGTTGTTTGTCCAGGGAGAAAAAAGGCATTCAAGGCGATTTTTTGCCTCCACGAGCGCTGCCCTGTGGTAGTGGGAGTCCCAAAGACTGCTGTCTCCCCCACATAGACCAGCCAGGCTGGCGGCATCTGATTGAGGCACACACCAACATGGAGACGTAGTACTAAGGGGTTGGAATGCGCCTTTTCCGATCTGCTGCCGTGCGCTCCCCACTAGACCAGGTTGGTCAAGGCTGCTTCACACCTGGCTTTGAACAGTTCGGGGGATGGTGCATCCGCAAACCTCCCTGTGCAGCCTGCGACAGTGCCCCAACCCCCTCACATCAAAGTTTCCTCCTAATATCCAACCTGAATTTCCTCTCCATCAAATTCTACCCATTCCCCCTTGTCCTGTCACTACAATTGCTGATGAAGAATCCCTCCCCAGCTTCCTTCCAGGTGGCGGGATGTGCTGCGAGGTCTCTGCAAAGATGACATTGGATATGTGCCACCACAGTGCTTCCCATCTTGCTTGCGAGGCAATGGGAATGCTGATTTTTCCATGCCGTGCAGGGAAGGCTCCCCATTGTCACTGGGCAGCCAGGTATCCCTGTGGTCCAAATGAGCAGCAATTCGAAGTACAATAAAGAACAACACCCTGAATTCACTTGCTGTCTCCCACCCTCTTGCTTCTGCTTTGCCCCTTGCACTAATTCAGCTAACTGGAAAAACAAACTAAGCCAGAGGGAAAAGAAAACAAACAATAAAACCAACAAAAACACCAACCAACCAAAACCAAACAAACAAAAGAACCCCCAGTGTTTTCTTACTGGATCAACAAACTGAACCAGCTCAGCTGAGGGACAGAGCAAATCCCTCATGGGCTCCCCAGGACTGGGCAGAGCAGCCAGACCAGCTCCCCTCCTCATCTAAACCCATACTCAAGCTGCAAGAAGGGCCCTTGGTAATGCTTCCCACGGCCTGGGGAATTGGGCATTCCCTGTGCCTCAGCATAACACAAACTTATCCCATCTAAAGAGCTTGGGCTCTGGCAGGCTTATCCTGCCCAGTTCATGGAGACCTTCCAGGTACTGCCCTTCATCTGAGGGCACACATGTTTTTACCTTGTTAGGTCCTTGCCTACATGTTCATTTTTCAAGGATCAAACTTGTTGATAACATTTAAGGTCTACTTGCAGCATAAAGGTTAGGAGGAAGCAGGTCTGTTCTGTTTCGCTTTCCCAGGCTGTACCAAACAGCGTAACACACATTTCTTCTTTTCTTATAAGGACCTTTTAACAGCCAAGCTACGAAGCCCCAGTTACCGTGATTTTCTTCACAAATCACATCAGGAGAACTCGATGCTTACAGAGGGCCTTTGCCCTTCCACGAGTGAGCACAGCTTCATTCAGAGCCTCTGCTATCGCCACCATCGGGAGCCAGGTTCTTAGGTAATTCCCAAACTGGAGCCAGGTGCACCCAGACTGAATCAGGGAGACAGAAAGCCAACCCCCAATTTTGGCCAGACTAAACAAGCAACCTTTACTCTGGCTCTAAAGCCACCTTGCCTAGGCAGGGCTCAGTGCAGCTGCCCTTATCTCATGAGTACACATGAAGTGTTGACGAGGCACCTCGACTTTCCAACCAGCAGCCAGCTACTAACCTAGGAAAACACACCAAAAAAAGAGCTTCGTGAAGAATATTTAAAAAGAGGTTAAGTAAGACTGTCTGGAGCAGGATAGCTATTTCAGCAGGCAGGGTCCTTTTTCTTCTGGGAGCTGAAGGACGGGGGGAAGGAAGGAGTAGCTTGGAGCTAGCAGGTTCTACCCCCAATCTGTCATCATTTCAGGCTAGCCCAAGTTTTCCTGGAGCTTTGCCAATTCCCATTGATTTGGGGCCTCCTTTTCTCTCTCTCAAGCACACAGCATATTATATTTGGCAATAACAAATTGTGTCCACAACTTAGCTCTCCTGGTCTAGCCATGCTATCTGCTAGTTTCCTCACTTAAAAATGGAATTAAACAAAATAAAGCAGCGTCAAGAGTTCAAGCGCCAGCTGTCTGCTGTGGGTGTTTGGAAGAGTGGGAAACTCCAAAGGATATCTCAACCTGTTGGAACCAGGCCCAGCTCACAGATGTGAGCTGCAGCCACCAGCCACTGCCTGCCTACCACCTGCTGCTTTTGCTGAGCTTCTGCTGAGATTTGGGGTTTTTCCTGAAGGTAAACCTTCCAGATAAGGTTTCTTCAGATAAGGTACCAGATAGGGCTTCTCAGGAAGGATCATGGCTTGTGACATACAGCTGAGTCACTTGGCTGTGGCTGAGGGAGAGGGAGGCCTTCAGGCCTTCCCCAGCCTACACTTGGTTTTTACCCGTATTTTCTGGGAGGCACATGCTCTGTGTGGAGAAAGTGAGTAGGAAGAGCTCAGAAAGCTGCAGCCAAGTGAGGGACTTTCCTGCAGCTAAGCACATGACTCACTTTGCAGCTGCCTCCCCTACCAACCAGTTGGACTGGGCCAGCACCAGAGCCCGGCTGGTTTTGATGCTCAGTTTTGTCGTGTCTACAGCACACAAATTCCTTCCACGTCACCTCACCCTTCTGGCACCCAATTCCGTGCTTTGCATAAGTGGGACACGTGAGGAATCCCTGTTTGGCAATCCTGGGAGGGCAGCCAGAGGCCCCTGCAGGCTCTGGTTTTGCAGCCGCAGCCAGCTCTGCAGGAGAAGCGTTCTCTTTGCAAAAGAAAAAAACCAAAACAAGCGAGGTAAATAAAAAGAGGCATTTTCCGCAGCAGCCTGGCTTTCAGACACATTTGCATTTCCACTCAGACTGCAGCAGGAGGAGGAGAAGAAGGAAAGCCAGCCACAAATTACACCCTGACAGCCTCGTGCAGAGCCTTGAACACGTTTGAAGTTTATTCCAGCCCAAGAGCAGCCTCGTTGTGATTCACCAAATGGTTTGGCTTGCAGGTCCCGCTGGAGTGCAGACAGACACCCACACACACCCACCCTTCCTCACCACTAACAGGCTGCAGAGAAACAGCTCCTGCTCTGACATTCTTCCCAGAGCAGAAAGCACCAGAGCATGTTCCAAATGGGATGGCAGTGCTGCAGGGACTGCATCCAAGAGCAGAGCTGCAGCTCAGCAACACCGGCAGCAGCCAGGGCACGCGGGACCTGTCTCACTCCTCCTGGCACATACGCGAAAGATAAACAACCAAAAAACACAACCCTGACCCGCAGAAACAGATGGTTCTGAACTGGATCAGGGGCCTGAATCAGCCCAGGGTGCAGGGAGCAGCACGTGATGAGCCAGCTGGGCTGTAAGGGTGAGACTACAGCAGCTTCAAACTGAAAGGGAGTAAGTTTAGGTGAGATGTGAGAAAGAAATTCTTCCCTGTGAGGGTGGGGAGGCCCTGGCACAGGGTGCCCAGGGGAACTGTGGCTGCCCCATCCCTGCAAGTGTTCAAGGCCAGGTTGGACGGGGCTTGGAACAACCCAGTCCAGTGGAAGGTGTCCCCACCCATAGCAGAGGTTTGAAACAAAATGGCCTTCAAGGTCCCTTCCAGCCCAAACCCTGCCGTAATTCTGTGACCCTACACATTTTCATCCTCTCAGCCCCTGTACAAACAACCACGCACTGCTGAGCCCAGTGGCCGATCTGGCATTAGGAGTGATCCTTTCCTCTCCCCAGGCAGTTTTTTTGCCTGGATCTGGAACGCCTGTGGCACAGCACGGGGTGAAAGCATCGAGCACCATCCCCCTTTGGCAGCCGTGCCAAAGCAGAGCTCTCAATTAACACTGGCATGGTCACACGGTGCATTCCTTCCCACGTTCAGCTCAGCCACAACTTAATTATCAAAAGGGGTCACATCAAGTACACTGGATTTTCCAAGCAAAGCATAACATAAAGCCTCAAATCACTGCAGCTAATTCTCATTTCAGTATTTCCTGGGTCAGCTGTCACAAGTTGTGCATTTTAGTTACAAGCTGTGTTTTGTTTCCTGGTTTCCTCAGCATTTTAGGTTCTACTTACTGGGATTAAACTCCTGTTTCAAGGCAAACCATATCCCAAGGCAACTGATACTTCAACCAAGTAGATCAACACAAAGAGCATCAGCAGCCATAAAAGCTTTGCCCTCGTGAACCAGGATTTCTGACCAGCTCTAGCAAGACCTGGAACAGCAACAGAGTTGACAGAAAAGCAGATGATTCCTCCTAAATGCAAGGGAATCAAGAGTGCAGCATCACCTCA
The DNA here is from genome assembly GCA_008694505.1 of Cyanoderma ruficeps. NCBI lineage: Eukaryota > Metazoa > Chordata > Aves > Passeriformes > Timaliidae > Cyanoderma > Cyanoderma ruficeps. The sequence goes on along the minus strand of VZDJ01000146.1, from coordinate 1,913,614 downwards.
TCAATATTTTAAAGGATATGCACCAAGATGCAGAGTTCTGTTCCTGCTCCCATTGTGTCATTTTGTCAGGGTCAAAAGCAGTAAGATTGCAACCAGATAAATCTCTGCCACAACCTTTGAAGCAGAGTTTCTTTTTATAAATGTAAAGTAATATGTTCCTCTAAATCGTATTTAACCCAACCCCCCACAAAAATTAGAATTTAGAACCTATGCATCTAGGTTATCCAGGAAGAAAAACAAAAATGTGTAATAGATTTTAAAATATATTTCAATACAAATATATAAACCAAAATATATATATAAAAGATATACAAAATACGGAGCTGAGATGCTTTCATTTGGTCTTTGCTTTGCAGGTTTTCGAGGATTACAGTTAGAAGCTTTTTTCTGCACTTAGGGCTTTTTCAGCTGTGGAGGTTATTGCCAGCCAGTGTTTTCCATCTGCTGTGAGTCATTTGGGCTCACACAGAAGTGATTAGATAATCACGGGACACCAGGAGCTACGACTTTAAGGAAAAGCACAAAGAGTTACAGCTTTTGAAGGAAAAATAAGAGTTGGCAGAGAACAGCTACAAAGGCTGCTGTAAGGAACTGGGCTGAGGAAACAACTCCCCCCTCCCCGAATTTCTTCACACAGTTTCCTTCTCTGTTGAAATACTTGTTTTCTCTTCCTCCATTATCCAAAGCAAAAAGGAAAGCACTAAATAGAACCTATTTTTTGGGGAAGAAGGTACAAAACAGTAAGTTGTCCTCAAAACTTTGGATGAGCTAAGAGCTGGTGTGTAGGAAAGCGAGAAGGCACAGGAGATCATGTAGTTTAATATCTTAATAAATGGCCTGAGAAGTCAGGCAGGGATGACTGCTTTCCTGCTCACTGGATCTGGGCTACTGCAAGGTCTACAGTTCTTTTTTTAGGTCACAAAAAGCATCAGGTCACATGTGATCTCACCTCAGCTGCACGCTCATGGCCCAGAACTTTTAAGCCAGGCTGTGGATTTCACTGAAGGTTGCAGCAGCAGCAGCCAGTCACTGTGGCCAAAAGTGGCACGGGTTGGGATTAATCAAAGTCACAAGGCCAGAGGGGGGAAGTGGCAAGTGCAGCTACTGTGGCTCCCACCACAACATCTTTCTTCATCATACCAGTGGATACAGCCCACGCCCAGAGTCGTGGGCATCTGAATAGCTGCCCTCTGCCCTCTTCCATAAAAGGATAAAAATACAGCCAGAGACTCAATCTCTTTCTTCCGCTGTCCCAGCTAAGTCTGGGATTTTAAGTTTGGAGCAAGTTGCCCAGCGTGTTGTTCATCCCTTGCTTGCTTCAAGTCTGACAGGCATCCCACAGCAAACTTCCTGAGCCTCTTCTAGGGTTTCTTCACATTCCAATTTCATAAAGCAAAAGTTTTTCACTCCAGGAAAGGTTTCACTCCTGGAGTGGGAAAAAACCCACAGGGATTGTGGCACGAGGAGGGCAAACAGCTACAATTCAATACCTTTGGGTTTCACAAGAGGATTCCCTGGAGTAACCTCCTCTCCTGTGTCCTTCCCACTGTTCACCCAACAGCAGCTGGGGAAACATTGGAGCATCTCCTCAAAACACAAACACAGGCAACAGAGACACTTTATGAATTCCATGGGCAGTGCTGACTAATGAAGTATTGGCAGCCTGGTTTTCCATGGCAGTCACAATTTCCATGATTATCACCTCATGTGTGTCTTTACACTTGCTCCTCACAGGGGAAAAAAAATCAATAAAGGCTTATTTTCACCCTCAGTTTGTTAATCCTGGCCCTAAGAAAGTCAGCATCGTGTACCCACACAAGCTCAGCTACTGCCAGGAAAGAGCTGGAGCAAAACTCACCATTCTGCTGAGCTTCGTTTGCCATGGTGAATGTCAAAGGAGAAACAAAACCCTTCTTATCCTTCTCCAGAGAAAGGCAGAGAAGAGTAGGAGTTAGCATTCAACCTTGGGCACTGCCACCCAGCCAGCTGCAGAACAAAAGCATGGCTGAGCCCATGGAAGAGAGAGGAGGAAAAAAAGGCAAAAGCCCATCCGTGGAGAGCAGCAAATGGCATTTCTGGCTTAACACACTGGGTCACACCCAGCACTTGCAGAAAGACAGGGAGAAAACCCAACTCAAGACACCTCAGGCATCTACTACAAACCTACTAAAAAACAACCATCCCCATTTCCCCTCACTAGGCCACTGCAACTGCCTTTTAAAACTTATCCAACAGCTGCTTCCCCTCAGGTTGTAATTCTCATTCTCAGCTGCAGCTGGTCTCTCTCTGTGCTTTTTTAGTGGGACAAGGTTCAGAATCATATTCTGTCCTTGCTAGCAGATCTGCAAATGAGATTTAATTAACCCCAAGAGGTTTGGAAACTGTTCTTTCCATAAAAATGAGAATTATCAGGTTTGAGCTTCTCCTGTTTCACAGGGAAACTTAGAAAGCAAACAGGGTTTTGCTCTTATTTGGTTTTCCTGCTGCTGCCTGGGGCAATCAGAAGATAAGGTGGAATTTGTAGTGATTTCTAGTAAAAGTTTTCGGGTTTCCCCAGCTTGCTCTGAACAGCTGTTCCAGTGACAGCCTTCCTGCTGGCAGCAGTGGTTCCTCTTACAGGTGTCCTCTCAAAACAGGTGATCTTGGTGGACCTCATCCTGCTCTCTCCCTGACACCCATGGGTTCCATAGCAGAAGGGTGCTGCCCTGTGTCACGCACCATCTCTCATTCCACAGCACACCTTTCAAATGAGACCCACCACAACTAGAGCAGCCGAGGTGGAGAAGCAAGTTCCATCCTACAGGGCTGCCAGGATGCACCAGTGCCATTTCCTAGAGGTGCATCCTTCAGAGGTCCAGCTGCAGGGCTTTGCTGACCCTATGGACATCCCAGTGACCTCCCAAGGCTTCTGGGCAGATACTTGCTCTCTGCCCTTTATCTGCTCAGGTGCTTTAGTTTCAGATTCTCTTTTTGGAAAGACCCTTCTCTGTTACGAGCAAGGCTCCAAAGTTCCTGATGTCTTCATTGTGTGTAAAGCAGGGAGGGTTTGGTTATCACCAAGCTAGAAAGGTCTCCAGGCAGAGATGTTATCTTTCATTTGTAAACAGACCCACGAGGCCACAGCATGACTTTAGGGGATTGTCAGAAGCCACCCGGGGGCTGAGTAGTGTTCACAGTGGAATTGTTGCACAGCTGAGCTGGTGCTGGAAGGGGCTTCCCTGCTGCCTGTCACACCCTGGCCACACATTCCTGCTTCCTCCCTGCCGAGGGACAGACCGACCCTGAGTAGACATGATCAGCTCCTGATTCAGCCAGATCAGGAGGATCAGGGGGATACAACTCTAAACTCCCCCTGAAAAGGAAAGGCGATAAAAGGTAAGATTGCAGGCTCACTTTACTGCAGGTCTCACAAAGGGAGGGAGAGGGAACATGTGTCAGGGACAGAGAGAGAGCCCAGGATGGTCCTTCCCCTGCATTAGGTGGGTTTAAGCATCCCATGAAATGGCAGGACAACAAAAAGATGGGGTACAAATAACACATTAGGCAAGGAAACAAGCTGCACCAATAAACCTCACTGATGAAAGCATTCAGCATGAGGAGCCTCTTCCAACCTAGGGCTTCTTGAAGGCTTCGTCAACATTTGAGGACACCTTGATAAAACCACACCATTCCATAAACATCTTGACACCAAGGGGTTTGGCTTAGATATTAATAAGTCACTGGTGCCAGAATTTGTTTCCATGCTCTTAAGACTCGTGATGTTCTGGGTCAGGAGGGGAAGAGGACAGCCTGCAGCAGGGACCACACTTTGGTCTGTGCCTGTGGCCCTGTGTGGCGCTTTCCAAGTAAAACCCAGTGGGCACCCTGGTTGAATAGCTCAGCGCCTGAGTCACTCCTCAGGTTTTCTGGGTGCTCAGAACTTTCCACTACAAAGTTGTTCTCACTTCCTTCTATTTGGAGGTGAGGGAGCAAGACAAGTCACAATTTCACAGACATTTCCTCTCCCACTGAGGCCCAGAGCGGGTAACTGCTGCCATTTAGCACAAGCAGCTCCTTTTGGCTGGGGTTTTCTCTTCACACACAGGCTGCTCAGAGAGAAAAGGAGCTATACTTGGTTTATCCTAAATAGAGTTCCCTTCCTTGCATGGTGCATTGGGAAAGTGGGTTGGTCAGATGGGGAGTTTTCATGTTTGTAGAGAGCAGGGAAACATGGATTTTACCCAGCTGAGGATGCTGCTGACCTTACTGAGATGCTGACAGCCACATGATGGCATTTTTTTCTCTGCAGGACTGCTCCAGAGCCAGACACTGGTACAAATGCACTTGCGGCCTGCATGTGATCCCTCCTCTCTTCTCACTTGCCTTTTTTCCTCCGTGGCAGAAGCTTCAAAAGCCGAAGCAGAAAGCACAAGGCTTCCTGCTCACCTGGGAGAGCAGCAGACAGGCCTTGCTGGGAGAGGGGACATCAGAGGCTTTTCCTACTGGTGTCGCTACTTTAAGGCTTGCCAGCCTTTCTTCTCGACAGAAATCCCCCTGGCTCAGCTGCTCTCATCATGTCAAAAGTGAATCTTTTCTGTTGCAGGTTTGGAAAGCGTTTGCGATGATTAAAAATAAAACAACTTCTTTATTTCACCCTCAGCACTTCCAGAGAAGCGGAATTGAAAAAGGAACAGAAAGTGAGGTGCAGGGTCATTTGAAGATTCTGCAGATGTTTGTGGGGGGCTGAGGGAGGCAGTGAGAGAAGGGTGAGTGGAGCTCAGTCAAAAACACATCAGCTGTCAGCACCTCCACTCCCACGGAGTTCCCACCCTCATTATGAGGCCTTGTTTTAATTACACCTGCTGTGAAAGTGGGGGGGAAATCCACTGAAAGTCTCTCTGGAGATAATGGGATGTGCTGAGGCTGCACAAGCCAGGAAAATGAACATGAGAAATCAGCCATGTCCACAGGTACTGGATAAAAACTGGCCAAGTATCAGTTCTCTGTGGAGAGCAGAACTCCTTCCTCGGGTGCTGAGCAGACAGCAAATCCTGCTGGCTTGGGGACAACCCTTTTCACGCTGTTTGCTGGCTGTCGTCTCCCCCAGCCCCTGGGTCCTGTTGCCAGGGCCACTGTTTGGGCTTGCTGCCCTCTGTGGGTAATCTGCTTTTTCATTTTCGATGGCAACACTGTCCCCTCGACAGCTGAGGCTCCGGGGGTGTGCGTCGTGGCCTCGGGTCCGGGACACCCCTGAGGGGGCTCAGCAGAGTCGCTGAAGCAGGAGCAGGCACTGCCGGGGGAGACAAGGGTTACGCAGGGAGCAGACAGGAGCTTCCTTGGGTTAATCCGTAGAAGGGATGGGGAAGGAGGAACAGAAAAAGCAGATGTGGGGTCTGGCAGCGCTCGCTTTCCCCTCCAACCTGCAGGGCCAGGAAGCACGGGGGGAGCTCGGCTCCCTGGGAGAGGAACCCTCCAAATCCAAGGCAGCCCCCGCTCCTGCCAGGGCTGCGGCTGTGAAACTGGGATCGATGCCTGGAAGGCTGGCCTGAAACACAGACCGGACAGAGCTGCAGAATAAACTGGGTGTTTATTGAAAGGCCTCCAGGATCCACCGTGGGCAGGACAGGAGCCCGACCAAGGCTGCACCCAGAGCCTACTACGAATCGCCACACACCAAATGGCAGACCGGTCACGAGGTCTTACATTTTTATCAGTTTTGGTCCATTTGCATATTGGGGTTTAATTGTCCAATTACAGCTCCAGGTGGTGAGGTCTCATCCTCCTTGTTTTGGGTTTGTTTTGTCTACCTACCCTGTGAAGAGAGCTCACTGGCACGTCATATGAGGCTCAGAAGTGCATCCCTGGGCAACACAGGATCTGCAGATAGGAAAGCTGAAGCCGAAGGCATCAGGACGGGCTCGGGAAGAGGCTCGGGGGCGGCGGGCGGTCGGCAGGTGGCAGCAGGAGCGCGGTGAGAGGAGCAGCTGCGACCCAGGGCTCCGAAAACGCGGTGAGAACACGGGGTTTCCGAGCTTGGCTTTTTTACAGCCTGCTTTGACACGGGGCCCATCAGCGGCGGAGAGGGTGGAACACCCCGCTGATGGTTCCAAGGAGAGAGGTTTCCCAGTAGGAGGGAATAGAAGTGTTTAATTATTCATGGAAACATAAAAACGACAGCCAAAAACCCAAACAAACAACCAAAACCACCAAACAAACAAACAAAAAACCCTAGAAAAGTTTCAGTTCTCAGTTCTGCGCTCCACAGGAAAAGCAGGGCGGCCTTGGCACAGAGGATGGAAACTCCCTTGTGAGGTTTATGCGGGAAGGTTCAAGAGGAAAAGTCCAAGGACAGGTGGATCAGTGATTAAAAACTCAGCCCTTGGAAGACAACAGGATTTTCACACTTTCACCCTCCTGATACCAGCCCATAGCCAGGGAGTCTTTAGAGCTCTCATTAAAGCACTGGAAGTGCTTTCCTTGGGAAGGCCTGGGGCAGGTTATGGGAAACTGGAGCCCCTGGGATGGCTGTGCACACACCCACACACAGCCTGCTCCCAGCTCCGGGGTGATACACCCACACCCTGGCACCGAGATGAACCTGCTCCCTCCTCAGAGGGTGGGGGAAATTGTTACTTATTGTTTATGATCCACGGGGAACTTCCTTTGGGAAGAGGAAGAGAGGAGGAATTGAAAAGTCTTCGGCCAATAAATTGGATCCTTTGAGATTTTCTGTTCTCACATTCAGCATCCACATGAGGCATTTTGTTTTAAACAAGCTTTGGAGACTCCAAAAGGGGCAGAAATAGCAAGGCTTTATTATGCCAAAAGAAAGTACAAGTTAGCCTGTTCCCTGAGGATCGGGAGATTTGCTTTTTACTCTTACCAGCCCAAGGCTTTAGATAATATAGCGGGGGAAAATAGATTTCACGGTTGAAGCCAGGTGATCTTTTAGGGTTTTTCCAACCCAAACCACTCTGCAACTCCCTGATATCTCCTTACATTTATTTTGCATGGTTTCCCACTTTCTGCTCCCAGCAGGTGAAGCCACTGGTGTTTAAAAGGGGTGGAAGTGGTTTGGGACATGGATCAGTCCTGCTGCTCATTGAGTTAGTTGTTTTTAAAACTGATAAGACAATATTGTGCAATAATCTGTGGTGAAGGCTTAGCCCCCTAGAGACTACCTCACGTTTAGCCCTCAAAAATTAATTTTGTCCTCTATGGATTAGCACAGATTTTACCATCAAAAAACCCTCTGACTACCACTATCTTATCCCCAAAATGTTCATTCTGTCCCCAGCAGATTGTCTGCATTTTACCACTAAAAAAACCCCTGCTGGTTGCCTCTAGATTATTGCAAAAATGTCATTCTGTCCCCTACAGATTGTCTCAGCTCTTACCCCCAAAATATCCGCTGTGCCTTACAGATCACCTAAAGTTTCCTAGACAAAATTTTTCCTACCTGTTGATTACCTTATTTCTAGGTAAATTCGAGGTTGATCACCTCATTTGAGTTTGATCATCTTGAATCATTCTCTTCCCTACAGACTAACTCAAATTTCCACTACCCCCCCCCCAATTTTGTCTCCTACAGTTTAAGTAGATTTTACCACCCAAAAAAACCCAACTGATTACCTCTGTTTTATTCCTAAAAGGTTGAAGCATTGTCCCTGCGAGATGGGACAATGCTTTTTGCCATGCCAATGTCCTAGGCAGGTGCTGACCTGGTGCTAACAGAGGAAAAACCACCGGAGGCTTTTTTAAACCGAAGCCCGACCTGGTCACTGCCACATCACCAACTTGATCCGAGGGCGTAAAAAGCGGCGGCAGATGCCTTTATTCCCCGAAACCCCAGAGCATCCCGGTTGCTATAGAGACACGTCGCCCTTTCCTTGCTCCTGATGTTCTGGGGGCCGCTCCTTTGCCTCCTCCGGCAGGCGTGTGCACGCCCGTGTGCAACGCGGGGAGCGAGGAGAGGCGTCTCTGTTATCCCTGGGGAGAGGAATGGGCGACCAAGGGAATGTGATCCCGCAGGTAGTGAAGGGCGGAGGAAACACAACTCCCTGCCTCTCCCGCCGCCTCTCCCGGCAGTGTGAGGGGTGGAGGAGACGCTTTGTTCCTCCCCGTGCCAGCTTTATTATTGATGAAGGGGGAGGGTGATCTCCGTCCCGAGCCCCACGTGTGCATGCCGAGCAGGCAGGGAGCACGGCCGCGGCTCAGGCTGTGCCCCACGGCAGGGAAAGGCCCCTCCTCTGCTCCTGCCACCCCCGGGACCGCCACAAAAGCATCCTCCAAGCACTGTGACATCCCACTAGTATGGCTGTTCAACTGCCCAGCAGCCTCTCTCTGCCCTCATCTCAAATTATTTACATGTCAGGGTTGTATTTTTGCCAAGATCTTTGCCCACAGAACCCGAGGCAGAGTGCCCTGTTCCAGTTGAAATAACAAGCGAGGAGAGGAGAAACATTAAAAATGTTTCGCCGTGTCTCAAAACCCCACAAAACTCCTGCGGTGTGTGGCCAGCCAGACTTATTTGCTCTTTTATGACATGATCAACCTGACAGCTTACACAGGCCTGATCCTGCCAGCCCTGGGTTTGCCTCATTTAGGCAGAGTTCCCGAGACACTGCCCTTTGCCCCAGCTCCATCAGCAACGCTGCAGAAGCCAAAGCCCTGGAGTTATCAGAGTTATCCTGCCTGTCTGCAGCTGGATGGCAGAGCCACTGGCTGTGGGCGCCTGCTAAAACCAAGAAAAGAGGAAGGAAGGAAGGAAGGAAGGAAGGAAGGAAGGAAGGAAGGAAGGAAGCTACACCATGAACATCGCACCCAGGCTTTCTTGCCTTGCATTTTTTGTACCAGCTGTGCCACCAGCTGCTGGCACTCTCCATGCAAATCCATCCCCATCACCTTGGCTCACAGGGAGCCACTGAAGAGCAATGAACAATGTCAGTCATCACACTTAAATGCCAAGAAAACTTGCATTTTGCTGTCTATGCCACATGCGTAGCGGAAAAATTATGCCAGGAATGTGCAAGAAGGCTGAAAGTTTTTATGGGTACTAGTTTTTTGGATTTCTCTGCTTGCAGAGCCAGATGTCTTTCAGCTCCCCAGTGTCTAACATTACAGAGCCCTGAGGGAGCTGGGTGAATTTCTGCACTTCAGGCAAAATAGTCATTTCTGTAGGATTTAATGCTCCAGACCCAAAGGCTGCCCTGCAGGGACAGTGAGAGCCAGTGTCCCCCAATGCTCCTGGGCCGCTCCCGGTAGGATGCTCTCACTCCCTGCCCTCTTGGAGCACAGAGATGTGACCTCACCAGCACAGGACACCACAGTGGGACCAACCTCCCCCCCAGCTCCTGTATGGGGACAAAGTGGAGTTTGAGGAGAAAGGTTCTGACCTTGAAGCCAGTTTTAGCTGAGGATAACAAAGAGGAACCTTGCCACAAGGTGGTCACAGAGATAGAGTCAGGTTCCTCACATGATGGGGTGGTGAGAGCCAGAGCAGGAGAGGTTTGGAGTGGATAGAAGAAACAATTTCTCCAGTGTGACAGTGAGCAAACAGATGTACTAGTTCCATCCTGGGAGGTTTGCAGGATAAAGCCCTGACCACGCCAGTGTGACCCTGCTTTGGGCAGGAAGCCTACAGTCCTACTCCATGGTGCCCGGGAGGGGACTCACCTTGGCCCAGCTGGGACAATTTCGCGGGGTGTCTGTGGGCTCCCATGACCACACTTGCCCCCTTTCCTCACCCCAGCGCCCAGGCGGCCCCTTCCAGCGATCCCGAGGCTGGGGCCGACAACTCCCGGTTTCCCGGCGTGGCGTGTCGGGGTGGGGGCAGCGGGGGGCTTGGCCCGGGGACCCTGCCCGGCCCCGCCCCGGGACCCGCGTCCAGGCGCCGGGACCGCTCCTCCCGCCGCTGCCCCGGGAGGGAGGAAGGAAGGAAGGAAGGAGGGAGAGAGGGAGGGAGGGAGGGAGGGAAGAGGGAAGGGAGGGAATCAGGGAGGGAGGGAGGGAGGGAGGGAGGATGACAGCACCGTGAAGAAAAGCAGGGGACCCACTTCTCTCTCTCCTCCCGCACGGCAGGACAGGGCGAGCTCGCCCCGCGGAGCGGCCGCCGCCGGGTATGTGAAGCGGGGGTCGGGACCGACGGGGCCGGGGCCGGAGCGCAGCCGGAGGCCGGGACGGGCGCGATGGGCAGCGGGAGCCCCGGGGCGGGGGAGAGGATGGCGGCGGTGATCGGGTCTTTCCCGGCGCGGCGGGGAGTTGCGGGAAGTTGGGCGTGCGAGGAGGGGCCGCGGCCCCGAGCTCTCCCCCCACCCCGGGCCGGGGGAGCGGGGCCGGCGAGGATCCCGGCGCTCGGTGGCCGCATCCCCCCGCGGGGCGGCCCCCGAGCTCCGCCGGCTCCTTTGTGCGCCCTCCGGCCTCGGCCGCTCCTTTGTCTCGGTGCGGGGCCCCCCGCCGCCCGCTCCCGCAGCGGGGCAGCGCCGGCGGTGCCTCCCCTCCTCCCCTGCCTCCCTCCCCTCGGCGGACAGCCGGATCCCAGCGCCCTGCCGCCGAAAGTCCTTCCAGCAGATGACTGCTCAGCAGCTCTCCCCGTGCCTTTCTGTCGGGGAAAAGAAGGGAAGGGGAAAAAAAAAAAACGGGGAAAAAAAAAATCGATGGAATAGGATGGAGCTCTGCGGCGGCAGCGCCGAGCCTCCGTCCGGAGCGGAGCGCGGCTGGGGCGACAGAAGGAGACTTTGGGAAAGGAGAGTTTCTCACAACCATCCCGGAGTTGCATCATCCGTCCTGTCAGTCCCTACCAGGGAGCACTGGAAAGTTGTTCGCACCCTTTCCCCTCCTGTCCCGGGGCCACCGGGGCACGCTGGCCCTCGGCCGGCTGCCGGCACCCGGGAGCCAGCGACATTTCAGCCGGAGCTGGGACTCTGACACCCTCAGGGCCCCAGACGGGACCCGGATGGCATTGGGGGTACCTTGGGAGGAGAAGGCCATCCCTGCAGAGCCCCCCTCCGTGCCTGCCGGGATTTCAGCAGCTGCTCTCGGCCACGCTGGGGAGAGCTGCCCACACCCCACTGCCGTTGCACCCCGGTGCCTGAAGGAAAGCATCTCCCTTTTCCACAGTCAACGATTTACAACACTACGCCAGGACAGGGATTTAACTCTGCAGTTTTCCCACATCTGCCATGTTGCTTCAGCATACGGCTCGATTTCGCACCCCAGTGTCCCTGTGCTGACTGGAGCACTGGTCACTGTCCCCACGGCCAACATCCCTTGCCGCCTGTCCCTTCTGCATCCCTGGAGCGCTACAGACGCCTGTCTCAGGCTGAAAGGGGCGCAGAGGCGGGCACAGAGAGCACGGTATCCCTGCTCTTGGGGTGGGTTTGGCAGAGGAGTTTCCAGGCCAGCGTGGAGCAGCGAGGGGAAGGAGTGTGGGGCGGTGGGAGGGACCGTGGGCTCTGTGCCCCAAAGAAAGGGCTCATTGAAGCATTTGCGGTTCCCAGCGTGGCCGGGGTCCGCCGGCACGCACAGCAGCCGGCATTGTGCCACCGGCGCCAGGAAAACAGGGCCGGGCAGTCCTCTCACCCGTCTTGGTGGTCTGCTCTGTCGCCCCCCTCGCTGCCCAGCAGTTCAGCGCGTTCAGTCGCTTGCCTTTGCTGCAGGTGGTGCTGGAAGCCCCAGCCCAGCCCTGTCTGTGGTTTCCAGAGGGTTGCTTTCAAGGTTGAAGGCGTTTTAGCCGGGTCCTGGTCCAGATTCGACTGCAGAGGCTGGTCCCTGCCTGGCAGATGCACGTGTTTTACCCCCAGGTCCAGCACTGATGTCTCTGGGTCCTGTCAGGTTCACCAGGGGCAGGAGCAGCAGCTCTCCTCTCTGCTGGGTCAGGAGAAAATGTCTCTTTGGACACCACCAAGATGAGGGAGAGAACAGACCTGTCTGTCCTGGCCATGAAGCCTGTGCTGGTCCTGTCACCAACATTACAGTGCCCTCACTAGCCTCTACACCCCTTCTGCACAGTGGTTTTTGGGACACAAGGAGCAAGGGCAGCTCATCCGGGTCACCACAGAGAGCAGGTGGGACAGTAAAAGGTGGACAGGAGACAACCTCATGCACCTGGAGTTTGAGAGCTCGTGCAATGAAAACAAAGTTGTTTCAGTGGTGCCTGTTTGTACCAACACCTTCTCCTGCTGCTACTCCTGAGTGTAACCTCTGAGTCAGAACGACTTTCCATTCCCAACTTTGTCCTCCAATGGGCAGTTTCCAGGCTTCAATTTGATGAGGCTTGTGACTATCCTCGGCAACTTTATAAACATCGTAGGAAGTGACTTTTTTTCCCCTCTTTTTTTTTCAGCTTGACTAGACATGTTTTTAAGCAAAAACTACCTGCCTGGACAGGCTCCTTAGCTGCGCCGCAGGGTAAAGCGAAGCAGTGCTGTGCTTGTGCCATGCCTTGGAGGACAGCCAGGGCCAGGATGAAAATTGCTGGGAGATGAAAGCAAAGTGGGAAGCTCTGGTGGCACGTTTCCCAAGTCCAGCCTCGGGAGGAAGTTGGGAGCGGAAATAGTTGAAAGAGTAAATACAGAGGGGTTTTTTTTCCCCAGGTTGCAGACAAAGAGCGGCAGGGAGAGCAGATAAGCCCGTGGTCTTTATCTCTTTGTTGTTCCACCCCTGTGTTTTGCTGGTCCAAGTGTCTGCTGGAAGCCTGATGAAGCTGGAGGGAATTAGTCAGAGCAGCAGCAGCGCCGGGGGCAGCAAGCTCAGCCACAGGCCACTGTGGGCTTCCATGGAGGGATGCATGGGAGTGGATGGGGGCTGGATGGACAGAAGGATCTCGGGCAGGGAGGGAACTCTTGCACATGGGTGCTTCATTGCCTTTCTGTGTCCAGAGCTCACTTGTTGCCTATTGAGTCACCAGAGGAAAATGTGACTTCATCCAGCCTCACCTCCAGCTGGCTGCCCCTGGCAGCCACAGGCACTTTTCTTTCCTGGATCTCACCTGGTTGGGGTTCAGGGCAGCCAGAGCTGGGGAATGAGAGCCCCAAGGCTTTGTGTAAGACCTTCACTTTCCCAAAACCGAGCTGAAAACCCCTGCTCTGCTCTTCCAGTCAGCCAGTCCTGTGGAATGCCCTGCAGGAGGGTGACAGGAGCATCCCTTCTCTCCTTCCTCTCACAGGGCCTCTGCTCCTCTCACCCCACCTGCACCACCAATGGGAACATCCATCCCATGAACCAACTTGCTCCAGCAGACTGGGATGATTTGGTGTCACCATTACTGTGCGAGTCTTTCCTTCTTGCTGTGGCGAGGTTCAGATAACTTGCTGGTAGTGGCGGATCCCACCTGGGCACATTTGCATGGGAACAAAATCCCCAACACCACCCCAAAAAAGCTCCTTTTCTGGCTTTAACTCATCTGGGAAATCCATAAATCCTGTCATCATCTCCACAATGGGAATTGCAGCCATCCTTGCTGAATTGAAAAGCACATACAGCCTGAAGGATAGGAAAAGGCAGGGAGCAGCATCTGAGCTGTGGGTGCTGCCATCTGGGGCATCTCAGTTTAGCATTCCTGGAAATTATTCCACTTTGCTTCGGGACATGGAGAGCAAGAGGACGCTGCCTGCTGTCTCCAGGGATGATGTCCATCCATCTGTCTACTCTCACAGGTGCATTGCCTAGGAGTAGAGAGGGCAGGGCAGGCACCCTGGGGTGGCAGCAGTCTCCTGATGGTTCTCCCCATCCACCCCATCCCAGCAGAGCCCTGGAGGGGAATGTGCTGGGGACACAGAGCCCCTCTGTTCCCACTCACAAAGGGGTGCTTGTGGCTTGTGCAGCGCCCCAGCCGTGCTGTGCCTCACGGGCCCCGGTGAGGAAGAGCTTTTGAGGATGCCAAGTGGCCCCAGGCAGCCTCACCAGGTCACCCCCGTGTCCCCAGCCCTGGGGCTCAGCCCTGACGGGGCCCCCTCGCCTGTCGCTGCCGCCCCGCGGGGCCCAGGCAGGACGTTTGCAGCCGGCTGTTTGTTTAATGAATTATGTCTGCCCCGGGCCTGTGAATAAGGGTTTTGCCAGCTCTGCCGGACATGGTTCTCTGTGTCATCCCTGTGAATAATTCCTGATATCTGTGGCTCATTTGTGGTCAGGCAGCTGGGGGCATTAGAGGGGGAAAACGCCGGGCTGGCTGTGCCCAAGGATTTGTCTGAGGAAGCGGTTGATGCCATCCCCTGTCAGTCCGTGCTGCGGGCATCGCGGGGACTGTCCCCAGCCCCAGGCGAGGGCAGGGATGGAGATCACACCCCTTGGGATGCCGTGACTCCGCCAGGCGCTGAGAGACGCGGCCGGACTTTGTGTATTTGATTTTTTTTTCTCTCTCCCGGTTGCTCAAATACTCCGACAAGTCCTGTCATCGAGGGGGCACGGCCGAGGAGGGGGGATATGGGGGGTGGATGGCTAAAGGCACCTGCCCTGGCTGCTGGCCTGTCCCTGAGGAGCGGTGTGATGACAAACTGAACTAACAGGGCTGTTGAACACACACANACACACACAGACACACACACACACACGTGTGCCGGGGATCTCGGTGCTGCTTGCTGAAAGGGGGGAGCTGGGGGACCACTGTGGAGGGCTATGGGGCTGCCAGGGCTCTCCAGAGTCCCTGCATCCCACTAAATCCTGAGTTTCCTGAGTTTCCTGTGCGCGTGGGTGTGGATGTCTGTTTTTAGAAGGTTTTGCTGGAAAGGAGATGGCTGGAAGCCAAGCCTCGGGAGCTGAGTAGTTTGCTCAAGCTGGGAATTCCTGGTCCTCACACAGAGGACTGGGAACCTGACAGGCTGGGGCACTGCCTCGGCCACAGGGCACATCCCACCCCTCCTGCCCATGCCCCCTCCTTCCCAGCTGGAGGGGCATTCGGTGAGCAACACTAAAAAATGCACATTTTGGCCGAGCACGACGCGGAAGAGGTTGGGACGTGACGCAATGCCTGGCAGGGCTTCCCCGCTTCACGCTCTGCCGGGGGCTGCAGATACCGAGGCTTGGCCAGGGCATCTCCCCTCCAGCAAACCCCGGGGCCCCCTAAGGATGAGACTCTGCCTGGCTCCCCTCCTTCACCCCAAAAGCAGGGGTGGGACGGGCTGCCGGGGTTGCGCCGGTGGAGCCAAGCCAAGGCTAAATAGACTTTCCCTGAGTCACCGAAAGTCTGGCCAAGAAAGCGGGACGAGCGAACGGCGTCACCCACGCGGCCGGCCGGGCAGGTGGCAGGTGCCAACAAGGCCTCGGGGTGTAAATCTGCACACTGGGGACCTGCCCCAGAGCCCCAAACAGCAGCCGTGGCCCCCAAAATCTCCATCTGGGGTGTGGGTTTGGTGCAACTGAGAGCGGTTTCCAGCAACACCCCGATTCAGAAGCAAAGACTGGGGGGCGGGTCTTTTCTGCTGGGCGGGGATGCCAAGTCTCCTGCTTTTGCATCCCACACCAGGCAGCTGCACCATCAGTTGGGTTTTTTTTTCTTTTTTTGGCAAAAACCTCCCCCAGAGCATTCTACTTCCCGAGGGGGACTGGCAGCAGCAGTGTTTTCCGGCCCGCCGTCATCCCCGAAAACTCTCTGGGTTTCATTTTCGAGGCTCAGCAGCTGCTGCTGCCATGCTGGGGGAAGGCGGAAGCTGCTCAGCCCCACACTGGGGCCCTGCAGCGGAGCCTCCAACCTTCCCCTTTCCAGAGGTGGGGAGCCACAATGCACCAAAGATCCGGATGATCCAGGGGCTCCCTCGCTGGCAGCAGCAGGCTTTTGCCAGGGGGAAGCAGGCAGCCGTCGGGTGGCAGGGATTGGGTTCCAGTGTGGGCAGGGCCAGCTGGTGGAAGCCTGGGAAGGGGCCCTATCAGGCAGATATATTTTGGGAAGGAGGAGGAGCAGCCGATGGGGCATTCGGGCAGCTGCTCCTCGGGGAGTGGGATGGAGCAGTAGGGAGGAGCTCCCCCATTTTTACTGCTCTTGTCAAGCCTTTGTCAGCCTCTGACCCTGCCTGCAGGGAACCACCAGCATGCTGAGCCGCCTTCTCCCCACAGGCAGGGCTGGCAAGGCCCTAGCCCAAGACACCTTCCCGGCGTGCAGGAGGGACCCGTGTGTGCTCCCCATGGAGATCCGATGCGCTTTACCCCAGGATATCCGGGAGCTGCTGCACTGCTTGAAGATGAGGAGCAAGTATGCCATCCTGCTGGTCTTCGTCATCAGCCTCGTCATCATCGAGAAGGAAAACAACTTCATCTCCAGGTAGGCAGTGGGTAGCTGAGCCCACGTCATGGTTTGCAGCCCCTCTTCCCCTGTCCCGAGCTCCTATGCAGCAGGAACCCCCCAGGTCCCCCACGGGGATGCAGGGTGGTCCTGCTGTCCTCCAGGCTGGGCTGGGTCTCCCCACAGGGTGTCGGACAAGCTGAAGCAGTCCCCGCAGGCACTGGCAGAGGCCAACAGCACAGAGGTCAGCCCAGCACTGGCCAAGAACAGCTCGCTGGCCTCACTGCAGGAGCTGGACGCTGCCTTCTCCCAGCTGCGGTCCCACCTGTACAACATCACCCGGCAGCTGGAAGGTGACGGGGACCCGGGGCCACGGCGGCACGTCCTGCTGATGGCCACCACCCGCACCGGCTCCTCTTTTGTTGGGGAGTTCTTCAACCAGCAGGGCAGCATCTTCTACCTCTTTGAGCCCCTCTGGCACGTCGAGAAGACGGTGAATTTCCTGCCGGGGGGAGCCAGCGCGGTGGGTTCAGCCTTGGTTTACCGAGATGTCCTCAAGCAGCTCCTCCTCTGCGACCTCTACATCTTAGAGAACTTCATCTCACCAGCGCCCGAGGACCACCTGACGCCCTTCTTGTTTCGGCGGGGCTCCAGCCACTCGCTGTGCGAGGAGCCCGTCTGCACGCCCAGCACCAAGAAGGTCTTTGAGAAGTACTACTGCAAGAACCGCCGCTGCGGCCCCCTCAACATCACGCTGGCGGCCGAGGCGTGCCGGCGCAAGCAGCACGTGGCCCTGAAGACGGTGCGCGTCCGGCAGCTGGAGTTCCTGCAGCCGCTGGTGGAGGACCCTCGGCTGGACCTGCGCATCATCCAGCTGGTGAGGGACCCCCGCGCCGTGCTGGCCTCGCGCATGGTGGCCTTCTCCGGCAAGTACGAGACCTGGAAGAAGTGGGCGTCGGAAGGGGAGGCCCCCCTGCGCGAGGAGGAGGTGCAGCGGCTGCGGAACAACTGCGAGAGCATCCGCGTGTCGGCGGAGCTGGGGCTGCGGCGGCCGGGCTGGCTGCGGGGCCGCTACATGCTGGTGCGCTACGAGGACGTGGCGCGGGCGCCGCTGCGGAAGGCGCGGGAGATGTTCCGCTTCGCCGGGCTGCCCCTCACCCCGCAGGTGGAGGAGTGGATCGGCAAGAACACGCAGGCTCCCCGCGATGGCAACGACGTCTACTCCACGTGCAAGAACTCCTCGGAGCAGTTCGACAAGTGGCGGTTCAGCATGCCCTTCAAGCTGGCGCAGGTGGTGCAGGACGTCTGCGCCCCAGCCATGCAGCTCTTCGGCTACAAGCTGGCCAGCAGCCCCGCGGCGCTGGCCAACCGCTCCTTCAGCCTGCTGGAGGAGGCACAGCCCGCCTGGGTCACGTAACGCCGCGGGGCGACGGCGGCGGGGCGGAACGAGGGGCTGGGGCCGTGCTCCCGGCCGGTCCGGAGACGACCTGGGGATCCCTGCTCCCAAAAATGCTCCTCGCTGCTGCCAGATGGCAGCCCCGGGAGCCGGAGCATGCTGAGCAGAGCTGGGCCCGGGTCCTGCAGAGCCTGAATGACACAACTTCTCCAGGAATGGGGAAATGGTAAGGGTGAGAGGCGGTGGGGTCGGCAACAGGCCCACCTCCCCAGCTCGAGAGCTGCACTGAGGAAGAGGAGGGTGACGGTAAGCAGAGGGGGACAGGACCAAGCACCTCTGCCCTGCCACCCCCCCATGCCAGCTGGGACGGGGCAAGGACAAAATCCCTGTGGTGCCAGCGAGCACCCAGACCTCAGAGACCTTCTTGGTTTAGTGCCTTCATACGCCAGCACAGACTGGAAACTGCCCACAGAGCCCTGGCCGGCACCTGGGCTACAACAAAATGAGGTGACTATGGTTTGGTGCTCTTCAAACTTGGTTTTGGAGGTTTGGGTTTATTTCCCTTTTTTCCCCGTGTATTTGCATACCAGGCGAATTTATTTATTTATTGTGTGAAAAGGAAGGGGAGGCTGGTCAAGGACCTAAGCCCAAGAATCAGAACAGCACAACAATACTGCAGAGGGAGAAACCCAGAACAGAGGTCACGTTTTAGCTGGAGACCACCACATGTCCTTCTGTATGATCCTGGGAGAACCCCCAGGGACCGACAGGCTGTAACCCCCCCCTCAGCCCCGGACTGCAAATTTCAGTGGTGCTGAAAGATGGTCAGACTTATCTGATTAAAAACAAAACCAGCAGCACAGAGTCCAAAGCATCTCCTGTCTCCTTAGTATTGGTGGGCGTCCCCTGCCTGGGGGGAGCCCCAGAAATATGTGCTAACAGCACTGGTGGGTGGCCAAACCTGGCAGAGGCCCGGGGAGTTCCAGGGTGTTTGCCATGTGCAGATGGTGACCCAGTACCGAGCTGCTCCCTCCAATTCACATTTCATTAATTAAATGATAAGTAAATGCCTATTTTTAGCCCTCTTTGTAGCTCATTCTTTTTCTCCCCCCAGGTATTTGGGGTTATGGCAGCCACCTGAGGGAGAAGTCAAGCATTTCGGTGGAGAGTGGATGTCTCCACTTCAGGCTTGCCAAGGAGCCCAGAGGGGTGCCAGCAGCCGCATGTCCCCTTCTCCCCAACTAGAACTGTTGGCCAAAAGCAAAAATAAATAAATGAAACGAGGTGGCAGCTGGCCACAGCTGGGCTGCACTCTGCCGGCCGGGAGGAACGTGCCGGGGCTCCAGCAAAGGGCTGCGGCTGGGCTGAGCTCACAAAAGCTGCGTTTTTGACCCAAGAGGCAGAACAGAGGCGGCATTGAGGAGCGCGGGGCCGGCCGGCGGGGAGCGGCCACACCGGAGCCCCGGGCAGCCATCCCCCCGCCCGCCCCGGCTGCGGAGGTTTTCCGAGCAGGGCCGGGCGGCATCTGGCTTTAAGGTGTGATTTCAGGGTGCTCGGTGCCAGCTGGATGGGGAAAGGCCACAAAAGTGGGGATTTCTTTGGCATACTCTCGTGGCTCCCAGGCGATGGAGAGCGTCAGCCTCCTCCCCGCCTCACACGCAGCTCTCGGCATCACAAGCAGCCCTGGGGCTGCTGAGTGAATCGGGTTTTGTTCGGAGGCTTCCTGCTGGGAAAGCGGCAGGGTCACTGAGGTCAGATGGATATTCCGCAGCTGCGCGCTGGGAAAAGCCCACAGAGCTCAGCCAGCATGAGGGGGAACACAGTCGGATGTAGGTTCCTGGTAAATGCCTCTGGAAAAGCACCATTATGTTGCCCTGTGCAGAGAAAATAATTTTTGGGTAATTGTTTGTGAAGCAGCATGAGGGGTGAGTAGCTGCTGAGCTGGCACAGCCGAAGAGGGGACATTAGAGAGTGCCCAGCATCCCATCCCATCCCACCGTGGGTGGAGGCGCTTCGGGGCTTGGAAAGCCGGGTTCAGGGGGCAAGGACAGGCAAATCCAGGAGCACGGACACCAAGCGGCGAGGGGAGCGGGAGCTGGGCTCAGCCGAGGCCAGGGGGACCGGGACGCCGCCCGTTCTCACCTGCGCTGCCTCCGCCCCGGCTGGCTCCAGCCCGGCACCGCTCGCCAAGCATAAGCATTTGTTCCTGGACAGCCTCCAGCTTCCCGTCAAAAACGTCACAGGACAGAGAGAAAACATGCCCCCGACCCATGCAGGTTTCCGCGGGGCTAATTGCTCCCATTAAACCCACGGACTCCCCCGCGGTGCCAGGGGCATCGCGAAGCCGCAGGGGACACGGCTCCTTTCGAGGCTGGAGCAGCTGAATTCCCCCTGAGCCGGCTGGGAGGAGGTTTGTCCCCCCACAAGAGGGGCCTCCTCCTCACTCTGCTCTGGCAGCTGCCAGGCCTTGCCCGGCTCTTTCCCTAGAGGACAAAAGGCACGAATTTGGGAGGAAAAGCACAGATTGGGAAAGTGATAGCGAGACAGTGCCTTAGAGCAAGGACATACCTGCATCCAGACAGACCACACAGCAAGCCCACAACAGGAGCTGCAATGGATGCAGCCTCACCCTTTGTCACAGACGCCAATTTAAAATAAAATAAAATAAAAAATTCAATCCTCTTTTCAAAAGATCTAAGCTTTCCAAAACAGAGCAGTATTAAAGCTTGGTTTAAAATAAGGAAATAAAAGAAGCCCAACCTGCAGCTGTACTGCCTCCAGACTCGCCTCTCAGCCTGCTGAACCTGTGCTTTGGGGGGAATTCAGGAACGTTGTGGTGATGCTAATTGTCACCAGAGAGACCTTTTCCACAACCAGCCCAGAGCAGTGGGGATATATGTCCCATGGGACGGTGCCACCAGCCAAAACTGCTTTCTCCTTGGGGTCATTGCAGGTGACACTAGATGATGTAGCACAAGATTAAAACAGAATTTTAACAAATGATGGATGTGCTGTTCCCCTCTAAAAGGGATCTTTCTGGGAAAGGATTCCCTCCCAACCAGTCTAATCTGGAGTTGACTTTGGACAGCAGGTACATCCTGCTGTTTCTCTGCCTTCCTCTTGGAGCACTCAGGACTGCCTGGGGCCATGCTGGCGTGGCTGGACTTGCTGTGTCGAGGCAGTTCTTGCTTGAGGCAGAAGCTGCTGGTGCCAAGTTAGAGTGGTCAAGGTGGACAAGTCCCTGAAATGCCACCTTAGATGCCTTGCAGTTTAACAGCCGGGTAGCCCTGCTGGGCCATGAAGCCAAGCCACCAGGTTGGTCCATAGAAATCCATAAAAAGGCCTTTTTCCAACCTGGCATGAGGTTTCTCCCAAGCAGCAGAAGTGTGGCTGCTCTGCTGGCTGTCCTGACCTCCCATACCCTTCTTCTCACTTGTTCCAGCTCCATTTAATGGGATCGGGCAAGCTAATCCCCCATGTCTCCTCGCAGCCCTATCAGAGGAGATTTCTGCACAGGGGCTGGAGGGAAGGAAATCCATCATGCCAGCAATTGTCTGCCCTCGCCCAGCCCCACTGGCTTCTGCTGGAGGCCAGATCAACCCTTTCCCTTTCTCCATTGTAGGGCTTGGTGTGGTTTTTGCAGGGAGCTGGTCCATGGCTACAGCTGCACCATCCACTGGGTCAGTGGGGAGACCCATGGCCAGCAAGGGAGCCACGAAGCTGCAGCACAGGTGGACATTGCAGCATTAAATGACAACCTTGTTTTCTGTTGTGTTTTTCTAAGAGATTGCACTCCTGACCAGACTGCATTTCTTGGTCTGCATCCCATATTTATCCTGTAATTACACCTTCAGACAAAGGCTGCCTGTCTGTGAGGCCCATTTTTTTCAGGACACAGTTTTATTCTATGCTCTGCTTTCACTGTAATAAAATCTGGGGGGCAAGGGGGAGAAAACTCCCCACATTAGGAGTGAAAGCTGTTCTTTCTTAAAAGCTGCCCCAAGAGCAAAGAAGCTTGCTCAAGCCCTCTCCCTTTTCCTGAAGAAACCCCAGCCACTGACATCCTTTATGCTTCTCTACCACCCCACAAGGATTAATGCCAAAAACCATGTTATTATCCCATAAAAGAAAGTTGCCACCACACTGTCAATCTCTGGGCTCCACTGCTGCAGGAGCTAGAGAATTTCCAAAGAGATCCCTGCAATCCTTATAGCCAGGCAGTTGGCACGAATAAAGCTGATAAAGTTTCTCATTGGCACCTGCCTGGATCACAGCTCAATAAGGGATGAATTCCCACAAAATGACCTTCCTGTAAAATTCCCAATGTCGCCATGTGCTTGCCTCTGGAGGAGCAGGAAAGATCTGCATGGCACAAAACCCAAAGGCAGTTTCAGCAGCTGTCTGAGCTGGGGTTTCCTCCAAGGGGAAGGACAGCCCTGCTCGGTTCCTGCTCACCCCATGCCAGGAGCTGACATGAGCCTGGCCACCCCCACTTCCCCAAAAACTGCCTTGGGATGAGCCCCAATTTGTTGGTGATGAGGTGAAGCCTGTCACCACAGCACGCTGAACCTGGCAAACTCATCCTGCTGTATTGTGCAGGAAAAGAGGAGCTGGGGAGCATCTTGGCACAGAGCACGCTGTGACCCCAGGAAAAAGGAGAGCAGCATTATGGCACAGCCCTGGGGTGGAGTGGAGGGAGATCCCAGCTCTGCACGGCTCTTCTCATTGGTGCAAAGATCACCTTAATTGCAGAGACCATTCCATTTCACTCTTGGGGTTTTCCCACCCTTTTCTGGCTGGGATCTGTGGCCAATTTATGGACTGGCATGTACAGAGATTCTGCCCATAATAAATGTGACTGGTCCAGCCTGACCAAAATAGGGTGATTTTGGTGCTGTTGTCCATGGGAAGCAGCTTGTTTCTTCAAGCCACTGAAAAACTGGAATTGAAAAATGAGGTTTGTCGGGAAGAGAATAAAAAGAAGTGAATTGATTTCTTCTTGATTCCTGCTAGAAGTCGATTTTTATGTATAAGGTATAAAATAGCCAGTGTTGATGTTTAAAAGCAGACAGGAACTGTCTGAATTGTTTTTTCCAGTTGATTCTTTGCCCTGAACTGACAGGATTCCACCTTGGCTGAAGCAGAGTTTCCTGAGGCATGTGGGGGCAACCAGCTCACCCAGGCAAAATGGAAAGCCGTGGGGCAAGGGTGGGCCAGGCAGTTTGCCTAGAGCATTCCCTCGTCCCTGGGAGGCTCAAAATCCTCCTTTCCCTGAAGCAAAGCCTCCAGGGGCACAGCCAGAGAGCTGTAGCCACGCTGGTGCCACCGGGGCTGTCACAGGACGATGTGCAGGACATGTCTGTGGGCAGAGGGAATGTGGTGTGTGAGGCTGCTGATACGGGAGAGGATTTGGGGTTTTGCAGAGATGGCTGTGAGCCAGAAACACAGCCTCCAGCAGCTCAGGCTTGGCAGGGAAGGATGGGGCCTTCAGCCTGGCCCAGGTGGGAGAACTGCTCTCTGGAGGAGGGTGAAGGGAGGAATGTTAATTAACCCTCTTGCAGCCTGTCTGAGCTATTGCAAAGTTAGGGGGGCCAAACTACCCTGACGATCAGGGAAGGCAGGACAAAGATGCAGAGGCTTGCAGGGATTTGGGCCAGCGCAGAGCAGGGGCACCTGTGGCATTCTAAAGTCTCTCGACACAGCACTGTTGCACCCATCTGTGGATTAATCACCCTCACGGGGATGTCTCTTAGCTCTGGATGATGTTGGATTACACCTGATGAGGAGAGGACTCACAGACAGGCACATACACCCATGCTGCCTGTCTCGGAGTGGCAAACTGGGGCAAGACCATCTCACAGAGCTCCTTCCCTACACCTCTTCCTTCCCTCTGGATCCCTGCTGTCCCACGGGGAGCATTTGGTCCATGGGGCAGCTGTGAGGAAAAGTCCAGGGAGCCTGGAACAGGGCAGGGCAGGCCAATCCCTGCCCTGGGCCTGCCCACCTTCCTCTTGACCCACCGACCACCAGCAGGAGACAAACCTCTCCTGAGGCCGATGAGCCTTCACCACCTGCCCGCAGCCGGCTGGAGAAACGTCATCCAAACATCCCATCTGCCAAACCTGAGCCCTGACCTGCACAAGGAAACACCCTCTGGCCACAGATTTGGGCATTCCGTGTTTCTTCCTGTTTGCCTGGGGTTGGATGTGAGGTTTTCACAAAGGCTTCTTTTACCCTCCGTGTTTGCTCTGGGCATTCCTTTTGCCAGTGACCTTTTCTTGCTTGTTGGTGAATCTCCAACTCACTGGCCCAGAAGATGTTTTCCCCCTTTTTTTTTGGGAGGTTGCCCTGATCTTCTGTTGTACAACGGGATTTACCGTCATGTATACCTGGAGGGGGAAAACATCAGATGACAGGGGAAATTAACACAGTACTCCTGGTGTAATGGATTGCTCCCAGCAGTGAGTATGTGCTTCAAAATACAGGAAAATGCCTGGCATGAAAAGTTTTCCAAAACTGCCTCTGGAAAAGACAGGGCTGGGCAGAAAGGTGCAGAGGAAGTGGGACAGGGAAGCAGCATTTGGGAAATGGCAACTCATCCTCAGCATCCTCATCTGCTAGGAATGGGCTTTTGACCCAGCTTTGCTCCAGCAAGATGAAACACCAAAGAAATTACACAGGTAAGGACAACCCTGCCCCGACTGGGATGGCTTCACACACAAGCAAGCCTGTCCATGTAATCTGAGGGGAGAGCTTAAACAGGATTTAAATTGCAGAGTTCATTCCTTTAGAAATGGAGGCGGGTTTGGCTTTTTACAATTTTTGCACTGAATTGTGCTTTCGCAAAGCTAGCCATTGCTAGGCTCATCCAGCAGCCTCATCACAGAGATACCATGCCAGTACCAGGAGAAAAGACTGGGAGCAGACTTGGACCTGGAGCGCTGTTACCCTGGGGACATTTTCCAGCCTCGGGACATTCATAACTCCTGGATTTCCTGGCCAGCACAGGTGCCTCTGTTTAGCAGCTCTGAAGGTTTATATTGCACAGTTTAATCAAATTTTTCTCCTATTGAAAACTTCAGCATTTCCAGCAGAGTCCTGTGTAACAAACAGCACCACCCTGCCCTGGGTGTATTTCAGTGGAGCCACGGCCTTTCCCATCAAAGCCTTCTCCATTCCAGCTCTGTTGTCGGCTGTTCCATCTCTCCCCTCCCAGCTCTCTTCCAGGCTGAAGAGCGTGGGGTGCGGGAACATCCCCCACTCCTTTCGACCTCTTTGTCACCCTCCTTCCCCAGCTCCGAGCCCCTCCTGCGGCCGAGGCAAGGATGCGCTGGACTTGGCCACCGTGTCCCATGTCCCCACGGCCGAGCTGGCTGCACCCTCTGGCGGCAGTCCTGAGTCCAGGCCCTGCTTTTCCCGGAAAATTGCTTCGCCGTCTCCCGGGAGGGGGTTTTGGCACCGGGCTGTGTTTCGCTGAGGGAGGGCTGAGGAGCAGGGGGGGAGCAGGGGAGTGTGGGGGCAGCTCTGCCAGCTCACAGCACCGCAGTGTGTGCAGCAGCTATTTTTATCCGCAGGGCCAGCAGCTATATTTATCCAGAATGCCACAGGAGCCAAAAGTCTTGGAGGCAACTTCCGTGCTGCGGAAAAACACGATCTGGATGTCCTTTGTACCGCCAGCCTTCTCCACCCCCTACTCCACTTCTCCAGGGCCCTTTGCTACCTCCTCAGCCCTCTTTTTGTCCCACTAGTTCCATCCTGGTGATGCTGAACTCTTGTCCCTGCCCATGGTGAGCAGGTTAGAACCCGATGGTCTCTAAGGTCCCATTCCACCCAAACCATTCTGAGATTTTGTGATCTTCACTCTTGCACAGCCATCTCTGGGCTCCCTTTCCTGCTACACTCAGAGCAAATACAGGTTTTCTGTGTTTAAGTTGAACATCAGGAAGAATTTCCTTACAGAAAGGGTGATTAGACTTTGGAATGGACTGCTCAGAGGGGTGGGGGATTCACCACTCCTGGAGGTGTTTAAGGAAAGACTGAGTGCCGTGGTCTGTTTGAAGTGGTTTTGTCATAGGTTAGCTTTGATGATCTCAGAGGTCTTTTCCTAATTGATTCTGTAATTC
This sequence comes from Cyanoderma ruficeps, assembly GCA_008694505.1. Lineage (NCBI taxonomy): Eukaryota > Metazoa > Chordata > Aves > Passeriformes > Timaliidae > Cyanoderma > Cyanoderma ruficeps. The sequence goes on along the minus strand of VZDJ01000146.1, from coordinate 1,887,903 downwards.
TGTAATATTAATTTCCCTCTCCAGGAGGTTGTTTCTTCAGGTGGAGTGGGCCATTCTCCGCTGCATTATTCACCCAGCCTGCCGACTTGTGAAGTTAAGAGCAGAACCCTCTGTTTGTAAGACCCTCGGTCCCCTTCTCGCGGGGGGCTTAGGGCAGGTGAAGTGCTCTAAACTCGGGACACGGTGCTCGCCTGGCAGGAGCCATTCCCTGCCCAGGGCTCTCCTGCCCGGCAGCGCCGGGCTCTGCAGGCTCGGTACCGGGCTCTGCAGGCTCTGGGTACCGGGCTCAGCAAGCTCTGGGCGCCGGGCTCAGCGCCCAGGAGGCCGGCTCCGCCCGCAGCTCCGCCCGGGAGGGCCGTGCACGGCCCGGGCCGGCCCCCGCGCCGCGCCCCGCCGGGAGCCGGCCGCTGCCCCGCTGGCCATGGGCTCCCGCCTGTCTCTGGACGACTCCGTGCGGGTCGTGGTGGTCGGGGGCGGCTTCGGAGGGACGGCAGCCGCCAGCTTGCTCAAGTCCTGGGGCGTTCCCTTCGTGCTGGTGGACGTGAGAGATGCTTTCCATCACAACGTGGGCGCCCTCCGGGCCGCCGTGGAGAGCGGTAAGGGCCGGGGCAGCTGCCCTGTCCCACCGGGGCCTGCGGAGGGACGCGGGAGCGGCAAGGAACGGGGTGCTCGCACTGCCTCCCCCGCCCTGCGATGGTGAAAGACTTGATGTTTTCCATCTTGAAAACAAATACTTGGCACCGGGAGGACCCACAGCCCGTCTGTGGTTAAGCTAATTGCACATCTGCTGGGAAAACTGAGCAAAAACTGCTCAGTCCCCCGTCCCCCCCCCCCCCCTCCTTTTTTAAATTTTTTTTTTCAAGAATTTAGAAGGTGACTAAGCTAAAAGCATAGGTGGAAGGGGTGAGTCAATCAGTTTCTGTACCTTGCTCTTGAAATGTGGAGCAGCTGAGCATTGAGGCCCTGGATGGTAAAACCCTGTCAGAACTGCTCAGGCCTGTCTGGGCCCTCACTTGGAGGCTAGGCCAACCCCCTTCGTCCAGTCGCTGGGGAATTTAGGGGTAAAACACCACGTTTGAGGCTGGTAATAAGCATCAAAAGGATAGCACAAGTTTGGTCTGAGAGGCAGATTACATGAAAAAAGCCTCTGACACCCAGCCTGAAATTGCCAGGGCCACAGAAACAGTTATTGGTAAACCACTACAGGAGACCTGAGGAGCAGAGACAAAGCGATCTAGCCAAGGATGTCATGTGGGGCTAAGGTCCTGAAGCTCCTTGATGGGCAGATAACACCCCGCAAAATCCCAGCCCGCAATCCCAGATGCATACCACGTTTTTGTCTGAGCAAGGACAGCATGAGGGGAGAAGAGAGTAGGTTGTTAGCCTCCAGAGGAGAGCTCTCCCATGGTCTCCTCTCCTCACAGGATTTGCCAAGAAGACTTTCATCTCCTACTCGGTCACCTTTGGGGACAGCTTCCGACAAGGCAAGGTCGTGGGCATAGACCCTGGGAGGCAACAAGTTGTGCTCAGTGATGGTGAGGTGGGTGTTGCAATGACCTGGCTGCCTTATGGGATCACCTGCTAGTGCAGGGAGCCAGCCTTCAGCAGGGTGTTCCACCCTCCTGAAGAACTTGGCGTCTTTCCCTGCACCGTTCCATCCCTTCCAGCTGAGCTAAGAGGCCTTGTGCTGTGCTGGGATGTGGGAGTGAGGTAAATACCCAACCCTATCTCCTGCTCAACTGAGCTTTTATTCTTAGAGCTGGATTTAGAGCTCAACAATTAAACCTGGGGCTCAGATCCTTAATTAACTGCAGGAAGAGCCAAGAGCAGCAGCATCAATCGCTTTTTTTCAGCAAGAGGATCTCACTTCTGTTCAGCAGAGAGTGAAGGAGCGAAGTTAGTCTCTGGGACCAGCTGTGAGTGTCCAGCATAAATATCAGGTTATTCTCTGTGAATTTAGGGTAATTTATTTAAAGTTCTCAACTTACCTGAATGGTGCTTAACTCAGACCGTGAGGAACAATTACTTGGTGTGACCTGGACTGGGTCTCTTCCTAAAGTCACTTCCTGACAGTGACAAGCACTTTCCTGGTTATGAGCAAGGGATGCAGATGAGGGAATGAGTGACAAATACCTGGGAGGCAACCACTGTGTTCTAGGCTCTGTTTTTAAGAGGTCTAATATCCCATTCTACTTTCTGCCCTCCCAGGAGCTTCACTACTCCCATCTCATTCTAGCAACAGGCAGCGATGGGCCATTCCCTGGGAAGTTCAACCAAGTCATTGACATGCAAAGTGCCATACAGACCTACGAAGACCTGGTTAAAGAGGTGAGGAATCAACTCTTAGGAAGTGCTGCCTGCCTGTGTTCAGCCTCCCTGTCCCAGATACCACTGTGGCTATCTGGAGCCAGCTGTGTCTAAGAGAAAGGCACACAGGGAGCAGCCAGGACAAGGAGCTCATCATGGCTTCTCTAGCACAAGGGGAAGCCTGAAATGCTCAACACAGTGTTGTAGGGTTGGCAGGAAGAGCGCACAGGGCAGTCCTTTCTTGATGCCTCTTAATGAGCTAAGAGGTTTATTGCTGTTGGGCCTGTGCTGTGTTCCCAGAATGTCCATGGAGTGACTGAAGGTATCTGGCTTCCTGCCCTTTGCAGTTCTCTTGTAACACAAATTTTCTCTTGAAGATTGAGAAATCTCAGCGCATCCTGGTAGTGGGAGGTGGTGCTGCTGGAGTGGAGATGGCTGCTGAGGTCAAAACCGAGTACCCAGACAAAGAGGTAGGAGCAACCTCATCACAATTAACTTCATCCTGGTTTCCGAGACTATTCTGTGATGGTGCTGCTGGAGGTACCTGAGAACTGCACATCTGATTGCTGAGCCTGCAGCCAGCCACCAGCAAGGACTGTGGCACTAGGTGTCCCTTCCTGGCTTGTTCTTGCAGGCATCAATCAGGGTGGAGGGAGGCCAGCTGTAGCTGCTCCCACCCTGCACACACTGACTCCTGCTCTGTTCCTGCATCCCCATTTGCTGTTTTGTCCCCAACAGGTCATCCTCATTCACTCAAAGACTGCACTGGCTGATGTGGAGCTGCTAGCCAGTGTCCGTCAGGAGGTGAAAGAGATTCTCCTCAGGAAAGGAGTCCGGCTTCTGTTAAGTATGTCCTTAACAATGCCTCCCAACACCTACGAGCTGCTCTTCCTTTAGCCAAAGCATCTCCTGATGTCCTCTTTCAGGCTTCTTTGGTTACACATGGCTCCCTTGAATTCCTCTTTCTTTGGGTTAGCTGGAAACCACAGCCTATAGCAAAGGTTTGTGACCCAGGGCTCTCTGTTGCAACAGGTGAAAAGGTCAGCAATGTGGGAAACCTCAGGCCCAACCAGTTCCAGAAAGACATGGTAGTAAGGACAGAGAAGGGCACCGAGGTGGTTGTTGACATGGTGGTGCTGTGCACGGGGATAAAGATTAACTCTTCTGCATATGCTGCTGCATTTGGTAAGTGAAAACACCCCAACTACAGCGTGGGGAGAAGCAACACATTTCTTCAGTGTCTGGTGTCTGAGGGGTGTGAGGTGGGGCTGTGTACAACCTGTGGGGGTGGTTCTACCAAAATATCCCAGGATGATGCTTTGCATGAGACTGCAGTGATTAACTACAGCAAGGCAAAACCCTGACACATAGAAAAGAGGGTGAAAAACAACCCCTCACTTTGTGTCAGTTACATCAGCAGCATTCTGGGGTCTCAGGCCACAACAAGCAACACAAAGCTGCTTCTAAAAACCTGCTGTTTGGCAAAACAGGTGACAAAATGGCGAGTAATGGTGCTTTGAAAGTCAACGAGCACCTCCAGCTGGAAGGCTACGAGAACATCTATGCCATTGGGGACTGTGCAGACCTCAAAGAGCCCAAGATGGCCTACCATGCTGGGCTCCATGCCAACATCGTGGTGACAAATATCATCAACAGCCTGACACAGAAGCCTCTCAAAACCTACAAGCCAGGTAAGGTCAGCTCCCAGCACCCAGGCTAAGGTGTTGGGCTGCTTTTCTGCAAGGAACAGCTGTCTAACTCTCATGGGACTCTGAACTCACTGAATTCACTGTGAAGGAATTCACAGTTGGGGTTATGTCAGCTTATAGCTCAGGTTTCAAATTAGTATTTGCCAAAGACACAGTGTAGATATTAATCACCTGTGTGAGTCTATCACACGTGTCCTTTCCTCACTAATGTCTTGATAAATCTACAGGTGGGAGTCTGCTATTCATCAAACTTGTTTTCTTTTCTTAAAGCTGCTCACTGGCCAATTAAATCTCGGGAGTAAGATGACTTCCCTTTTCCTTCTTTCTTCCCTTAAACTACAACAAACACAAAACTGGTCTCAAAAATCTAGTTGGGTAATGGGTCTTCTTCTTCATGAGCACTGATGTAAACACCAGAACTACACTGAAAGCTGTTCCACATGGATGCAGGAGAGCTGGACAACAGTTGCTTCACTTACACCTCTGCATCTTCTTTGCAGGGTCACTAACATTCCTGCTTTCCATGGGCAGGAATGATGGTGTAGGCCAGGTGAATGGTTACTATGTGGGACGTCTCCTGGTGACCATTGCCAAGAGCCGGGATCTGTTTGTCTCCAAGAGCTGGAAGACGATGGGACAGACAATGCCCTCCTAAGAGGGCACCAGTAACAATCCAGCAACGAGTACAGCAACTGCAAGAGGGTGCACTTCTATTGCTTGGACTGGCTGATACTGCTCTCTGCAGCACCCCCTCAAGCCACCTGTCATTGTGACACATAAATGAGGTGCCTGCCTTGCTGTGAAGGGGAAGGAGGCGCTTCCCAAACGAACTGCACGGAAGTTCCCATAATAAAAACCAGGGAAGAAATGTTTCTTTTACTCCCCCCGTTAACAGAACTCTGAGCAACAAGCTTGTCTTACCTTGATTTGTAACAAAAAACACAGTGGTTTTCAGAATCTCTCTGGTTTGTTTGTTTTGTGTCGGGTTTTTGGGTTTTTTTCCCTGGCTTTTTCTATTCTTACTCTTCTAAGGACCTGTTTCTTACAGATCTGGCATCTGCTCTGCAGCTTGCAGGGAGAATGGCTTGCAGTGCTGGGTAATGCCTGTCTAAAACCTGGAAGGGGATATGGTAAGCCTGGAATTCAACAGAATATAATGGAGCTTTGTGTCAAAATCTCCTCAGCAGCTTTAATTGCGTCACTTACAGCACCAAACTTCAGCCAGAAAAGCTGTTGGTTGTGATACAGAAAACACTTAATTACAGATGCTGCTGCTTTGTTTTTCCTACTCTTTTCCTTTTTTTTCTTTTTAGGGTGAGAAATCCCCAGAGCAAAATTAGGGTTTATAATAATAACAACCACACTTGACACATCTTTTTCTTTTTTTCTTATAAAACAAACAAAATCACCATGAAATATTCTCAGTAATTACAGAGGTTATTGTGAGTTAAAAGCAAAACAGAAGCTCCTCATGCATCACTTCTAAAACCCTTTTCGCCTCTCTGTGGGCTGAAGGCAGAAGTTTACCATCTACCCTCAAGGGAGGGGAAAAAGGAGCAGAACATTTTTAAGAGCTTTCTTGAAAGTGGTGTGTGTGTGTGTGAGAAGAAATCATCACTACAAATCTAAAATGAGGTTACTCTTTAAAAACTTCTAAACTAAAGTAACAAAGGACACTAAACTCCTGAAGCCAGATGGTAACTCAATTGCTTAAGGTGATCAAAATGGCATGAAGAAATCGGACTAAACCCCTCTCATCTCTAATCACAGCTCTCCATCAAGTCACAACACATCACACTACTACCACTCCCCCTCATCGTCACATTGAAAAAATAAAACCCACCTCTAATGCTTTTAATCCTACTCAAGTTTGTTGAAAAATAAAGTTTCATTTGGCTGCCATTGCTACTTAGTGTCTAGCTTGGCCATTTCTTGCACGTAGATGCCAATGCTTTCACTGTCGAAGAGCAGAAAGTAAATGTTCTTCAGGGAGGAAGAGCTGGTGCCGTCGAAATGGGTGGAAATAGCTCTGAGGGTCACTTGGGCTGCCGTCTGTTTTGGGAAGCAGTTTCTGTGTGGTCGGGGAAGAAAAGAGAGCAGGTGAGTGTTGGGCAGGGATGCTGAGAGAAGCCAGCCAGAGCTGTTCCAGCCACTGGCTGCTAAGGTAGTGCCAGCTGCAGTTTTGGCAAACCCCAAGGTTTTGGTAGCAATATTCACCTGCTGCTGAATTAAGTTTCCTTGCTGGCATAGCTGCTGTTTTCATCTGCTTCTACTTCTTATGACCACACAAAAATATTTTAATGCTTGCCCTTGGAATGAAACTTCGCCATGCCATGCTGGGCAGGCTAAAATTTCAAAGGATGATTTTTTAAATTTTTTTTTTAAAATTTTTTTTTTAAAACCCAACCCCAAAACATCACCTACTTAGCTGACTTCCCCACTCTGTCATTAAAATACTTCGCTTGAGATTCCCATGAAAATAATTGAAATTACAACTCCAAGCCAAATTTAAGGTCAAGGTGCATTCATTCAATGTTCGTGATGGTAAGATTCCCTAACCTACAATCATATTTGTATTTAAAACCATCAAAAAGATCTGGCAAAACTGAAGTATTCCACCTATAGCAATGTTACATCAGTTACTGTAAATAGTCCCTAAGATGGGATAGAGGAAAATGAAAATTCACAGAAATGACACAGTATAATTCTTTATCCACCCACAAAACCAGCATTTCACATGTAGGCATGTAGGTAGAGTAAAATGACAGCAAAACCAGGAAGTCCTATTTGAAAAACTGCCTTTTTCCAGGAAAATTTGAAGTCCTCGATAAACAAAATGTAAACCAGCAGCACTTGGCAAGACTATGTCTGTTAGGAGGAGTAATTTTAAGAGCAACAGAGTGAAATGGAACAAGGCACCAGAAGAATCTGCACTAAGCCTAATGGTCCAAGAATGGATTATTCTGATTCTATGTCTGTAGAGGACATGAAGTCTAGAAACTATTTCTACTGGCATTAAAAGCTACAGTTAATTTTTAATATACAAAAGGATTTGCTTATTTAAACAATGACTAAAAATTGCTGTGCCCCTCTAGTTATTATTTTGTCCTGATCCATAAAAATATATTTTGCTTTGAAGAGTATCTGTGTAAGAATGGCATTTTCACCTCCTGTGTATTAAGTGATGTGTGGTGATTTCATTGATCAAATGCAGTTTTACTTTCATTTTATTCACTGTCAGGCCAACACAAAAGCACTGTACTATGTACTCTACTCTTTGGGCAATACTACCAAAATCAGTAGATACATTTCAAAATAAATACAAGCACGTGAACTCTAACACAAAATAACAACTACTGCAGTTAGCAGGGCTTGTGTTAGATTTCTTGTCATCAGAGACCAACAAAATGTTAATTCAAAAAGAAATTTAAAAGAAAAAAAAGAAAAATACTTCAGATTTCTTAGTCAAGCACATTTTGCTTGTTAGTCACTGAGAGAGAAATGTGTGGCTTCACACTTGGCTTAATAGTTTTCCCTTTGGAAAGCAGAGCTACATTTGAGAAACAGATTTTCTTCTGAAGGAAAAGTTTTGTGTGACAAGTCTTTTAAATATCTATTATCAGGAGGGTTTAAGTGAACACCCCACATCCACGTAGCTCAGGTGGCATCACTGTTATCTGCCTTCAATATTATGCTGGTATGATCTTATTAGTACAAATGCAGGTTTAATAAGACCCCCCACAGCAAAATGAAGGGACACAAAACCCGAGGTGGGGCAGAGGAATGAAGCCTAGCAATAGAAAACACAGCAAGCCCACTCAGCTCTCCCGTGGATTGGCTAATTTCTCTTTACAAAGGCTCTCTGGCAGTTTCATGCAAACACTGCACTTCTGGCTGGATTCCTCTGAAGCAGCCCTGTGTCAGATGGCAGCAGCAGAGGCAGGGTCACAGAGCAGAGGGCACCTCTCTATCACAGCAGCAGCTCTGACAGCCAGTTTCACCTCTGCTGCCTGACACAGCGTCCTACCTGCCGCTGGGAAACGGGGGGAAAGCCACAGACTTCAACTTCTTGTCTTCTGCAGCTGTTAAGCAGTTCTTGACAGTCTCCTCAAGCTGCTCTTCACACTTGTCCGAGCCCCACTGTGGGATGTGACAGTGGATGACAAACTTTGCTGCTAGGCCGCTAGACTGAGTGAGTGCAGCTAACACAAATGAAAATATAACATTTAGTTTGGAACAGAAACCGCCCTGCAACGACCTCTCAACCCAACGTACCTTCTTCATTACATCACCTCTCCAAAGAAATACATTTGGGATTAAAACACACCACAACGCCTCACTGGCAACCATAACCTGTCTCATCATTCCTTTTGTGATCAGTTGTTATTTCTTTGGAGACCAAAGAACCCAGGGCTCATTTGGTTAGCATGCAGCTACTCAATAACGGTTTTCAGCTCTCTCATTCAGCCTCTGGGTTTTTTTTTATGCAAAGTACAAAAATCTCTCCCTAAACACAGTATCAGTAATCGCCACAGACATTTCTGCAGTGTTGTCACCGAGTGCTTTGCACAAATATCCTGCATCATCATCATCTTCATCTTTACAACTCCAGAATGCTGGGGAGTAATATTTACACCCCCTTCACAGCTGGGTAATTTCAGACAAGGACAGGAACATCAAAGTTGTTTGTTGAAAGTCCTCACCAGTTATGTCCAATTAGGAGTCTCAGATTAATTTTTCAGAAAGTGTAATATTTCTCCAGGACGTGCAGAGCTTACAGCATGGCATCAGTTTGCTTTTGTTGCAATTGTCACCATCAGCACTACTGAAAGTCTGGGTGTCTTGGTAATCTCAGGTTAAACACTCTGAAATTAGCTGTGCAGGATGGAATTAGCCAAAGGATGAAAATCCTGGGTGTATTCACTTGTTCTCCATCACAGAGGAATTCTGTTGCAGGCACAAAGGAATTCTGTGCTACTTAAACTTTAACCAGCTGTCTTAGTAGTATAAAACAAGTCTATCTTCTAGTTAGGTAGAGATGTTGACAGAGAAAAAGTAGTTTACTTTGATTTTACGGCATATAAATTTGATTTGATGTGAAAATGAAGCAAATTATCTTGTATAAAAATTTCTCTGTCATTTCAGATCATAAAACTAGGCTACTCAATCAGGAATTTTCCAAAACTAGACTATTTGAAACATTTCTTTTTTTGGGTATAGAGGTACTAAGCCAAATAAGACATATTGTAACTTTTCTCCATCTGTCTTCCCGACACCTTCAATTGGTTGAATCTGTCCACAAAGGAAGCACAATCTCAGGTCCCAAACTATTCCCTGCTACAAATCTGTTAAGATTTGCTCCCTTGAAGGGAGTTCTTCTAATACAGTAGCTGCAGTGCCTGAGCAATTGTCTTCCAAAAAGTGTGCCAGTTCTGCAGCTCTTATCACATCTTCATTTGTGCTCAAAGTAAGGTAATTATTTGGGTTATACACACTCATCAAATATGCATAAAGGAGAATAATTTATGAAGTATCACTAATTTTTCCTATGCCTCATATGTTAGGCTGAGAGCTGTTTCTGATTCTCACTAAGGCTGCAGTACAAACAGGGCAGGAAAGGTGGCACAAGATTTCCTTAATTTTTGGACTCCCATGGACTGAAATTGCCTAAGATAAATCGATCAGTCTGAAGACAGAATGTGCACAGCACACAGGTTCACAGGTCCTATTCTTCACTTTTTCCCTTCTCAGCAGGCTGCCCCTATCAGCAACAACGTGGGGGAAACATTTACATCACATAAGCAAAGACACACAACAACAGGAACAGATCAGAACGTCCAGAGAAAAGAACATATAAAATGAGCTGTGTCCAAAAGAGAGCAATGTATCCTTTTTACCTTCAGCAACTTCCAAAGGTCCTTGAGATTTGCGAAGCTCTTTCACTGTTTCCAAGAACTCTTTGCCTCCAGCCTTTTCCAGTGCCTTGCCTGCAAGGACACAGAGCAAAAGGCCTTGGCTTCGGAGTATCAGTGTGGAAAAACAAGTCTACATTATTTAAAAAAACACTGTACACACGCTGTTCTGTCTCCCTCTATCAGCAGCAGCTGATTTTTATGTTTACCACTCTGCCTAGACACAGATAAAGTTTACTTTGCATGGTTTTGAAGAGCTCTGTATGCTGTTACTGGAAATTACTTTAATATAAATATCTGTAAGAATGCTATTTACTCTGACTCATGGCTGAAATAGTGTGGAGTGGGATTTTCAGGACTCAGGCTTTCAGCCTCCAAAATGAACCCAACATAAAAACCCTTCTGCTTACTGAAACAAACACAGCTGGGATGCCAGGGAAAGTCTTGATGACTACAGAACAATGATCCAAAGCCTGCTACTAGATTCTGTGCCCCCTGTGTGACTGGCTGAACAGCTTTTTACCTCCCTCCTGCTTAAATTTCCATATTTGTAATAACAGTATTTCTTTATTTCACATGAGCAATATAAGGCTTTGTACATGAGTATTTCTAAATTATGTGACATCCTACAATGAGAGTCATAGTTAGAAGTGTTAACATATAATTTTGCATTGCAATTTTCAGATGCATATTGCCAATGAACACCTCAATAATAATTATTTACACCTTTGCTGCTCATGTGCTTCAACAAATTATTTGTGTTTTGCTTGTCATTAAAAGAAGACAAATTAGTGATTAGCCTGTTACACCCAGCCAGATCCAGCCTGATTTTTCAGGAGCTGTAAGTGATATTTTATGGCCTGGGGTAGATTTGGAGGAAACAGGATGGGATCTCAGCAGGCAGCAGCCAGTAGCCCAGCTACTGTTCCAGCTCTGGATGTGTTTTTTCTGCGTGTGCAGAGCCTCACCTATTTCCTCCTTGAGGTCTATTTCAGCAGTTGTAGGGTGAACAATGCCTTCTACTTTCATGGAGCCAATATGGCTGATGTCACTCTGTGTCAGAGAAAGCTGAAAAATAATAATGAGGGGGAAGGAAAAAAAATAGTAATCCAAGTGCAAAATCATTTTCATAGCAAAAAGCTGAAGTGAAAGAAGGCTGGATTCAGTCTTTCAGAGACCAGTTATTTTATTCTGTTCAGTATGTGTGATTCTGACTTTTAGCTTTTAATTAATTAATTTGCACACCACTCAGATTATTTGGTGATATGCCCACATCTCAGGAGCTTGCTCCAGAGGACGTTATTGCTAGAAAACTAATGTTCTAACATCACAATTTGAAGAAAAAAGGGCTAATTTTGGAAATGCTTTGGTTTAAGAGAAAAACATCCTTCCTTTCATGCTAAGCCCCAATCTGAAATTGCTCTTTATTACCTTTTGTCCTGGCACAAGGCTCTTGGAGGACAAGATAGTGAAACCATCCCCAGGTCCATCTTCAGTTGTTGAATTTGAAGCTCCTTCTTTTTCATTCTCCTTTTGTTTGTTCTGTTTGATGGGAGAAAAAAAAAACAAAAACAAGACTTCTCAAAAGAAACAAAATAATCAACATCTAGCATTATTCAATAATGGAGAGATTTAATAACTTACTACAAGTCTTATCTTCTCAGATCAATACATTACTCATAGCCTTGTAATCCCCTAAGATTATGTAACAACAGAGGCCTGCACTGTTTATATAATGCTAAATCAGTGGTTCATCTGAGGCATTACATACTTTTGTAGTCACATTCAGAGGCAGGGCACCCACACCCATCTGTAGATTTACTGACAATTAAGGTTGTATTTATATGGGTGGGCATGTGTTAGTTTATTTTTGTTGCTTAACAGAGCAGAACCTCATATTAAATCAAACTCAGTCACTTAGTAACCCAGTCAAATGCTCCAGTTTAAAGAAAAAACAACTTTGTGATCTGAAAAAACAAATGTTTAAGTCTCAGTTATTAAATTATAAAGCCTTCTAATAGCTTCTTACCTCCAGGAGCAGCAAACCTATAAGTCCTAGAGGGCTGAAGGAGCATCTTTTCATACCTCTGAATATTTGCTTTGAGGTATGTGAAGAACCTCCCACCTCCTACCAAACTCTGCATGTGCACAATTCAAAGCAAGGTGGTAGCTGAGATCAATACACAGAGGCATCCAATTAAAGATGCCATTAAGCAACTCTGTTTTCTTTTTAAAGGCTGTTTCTGCATATTATCAGCTATGGAACTGTATCAAAACTTTGAGGCCGCCAGAAAAATGTGCTTAATCCAAGTTTTAAAAGTTTAAGTCAAAGCTTGATATCATTTAACCCTACCCAATGAAAAACTCAACAGTGTTTCAAGGTGCGGGCTCTGGAAGGACAAACCAAGAGCACTGATCTGGGCTACTGCTTTACCAAATTAATCCATTTTGGATAGTGATAGAGGATGGGCAACCCTAAGGGAGAGTGCATGGTCAAGTTCTGATTGATTTATTCTTCTTTTAAAAATCACTAACGACAGCACAGCTAAGAACACATGAAACAAAGAGCTCGTCACAATGACACTGACGTTCCACGTCAGGACAACTTCTCCAGACAGTGAAAAATCTTTAACAGCAACCCAGTAACTGTACTAGGCTGAAGGCACAACATCTCTCTGGTAGAAAATGTTTTAGAACACAGCTTCCTTTATTTTAAAAGGGTTCACTCTCACAGAGTTAGTGTGGAGGTAAGAAATTCTACACAATTATCAAGCAAATATTGCAGAGGGTGACACGGCATCTGTACCTGCCCCATGCTTACCTTTTTGGACGTCCGGGCCTTGGTAGACTTTGCCTTCTTCCCACTCTTTTTGGTCACAATGGATTTCCTCCCCTTCTTCTCAGGAGCAGGGGAAAGGATGGTCTCAGATTTGCCTTTAGCACCCCGTTTCTTGGCCAGAAGCTCAGGCTGAATTCTGGGCAGGACACCTCCACTTGCAATAGTCACACCTTTGAGCAACTGCAAGGAGAAGCATATAATGGAAGCATATTACAGATCCTCTTAGTCTGCACCACCAAAAAAAACAACTGGGGAGAAAATCCACAATAACGAGGAACTTGGCAGGTGACAGCAAAGTCAGCCAGCACATCCTGGAGAATTCTGTTGCTGTACAATCATTCCTCCCCCTTCCAGTGCAGGTCTTAGTGCAAACCTGTCCTTGGTGACTCACAAGCAGTGAATAAGGGTAAAAGAAGAAGAGTGTCTGTGGGCTACTTAAAAAGAGGACTGCACCACAGCCCTGCTCAGAGGAGGACTGGATGCAGACCTCTCTGGCAGGGAAACAGATGTAGTGAAAGCAAGGAAAAGCTCCAAGGAACTGCTTTGCAGAGGCAAACAACAGGAATGGGCTGTGATAGCATGTAGAGGACAAAGTCTGGCTAATTCCTAAGAGACAACACTGGATCTAGATCCTAGTTCACAGGTCACTGACCAGAAACACAGAGCTGGGAAAGGGCTGGTAGTGTTAGCATACTTTCTCTTCTGGCCTGTTTCGAATTTTTACTCCACTTGACTGGAAACAGCCACATGACTTCATGGGCAACACATTTTCATTATTTAAAGCAGTCATATTAAATGCAGGAGTATTCAAAGTGTCAATGACATCATCCATCTTCATACAGAGGAGATACTCGCATGCTGACTGAACCTTTTCAGCAGCCCTGAATAGTACAATCTGCAGCCCATGCTGTGAGCTCTGTCCTCACTCAACAAGTTTAGCAGAAGTGATCCCACAAGTGATCCCAGGAGTCAGAGTGCTGAAAACCACAGTTTGGGCAAACAGACAGGGAGGCAGCAATAGCAGAGGGTGAGCCAGATCCCTACCCAACATGGGCCTCACAGCCAGTATAATAGAAAACACACATTTCTACAGCTTTTGGGAAAAGGTCTTGCACGTTTTAAGTAGTGAATGTCCCTGAGGAAAAAGTGAAGCATCAAGACTACTTGTTTCAACAGGATGACAGGCTAAGAAGAATCAAAGTTTATGTCCATAAGGTTTAAGATGAGGTATCTCAGAACCTTTTTGCTTTTGTTTTCTTTTATTTAAGAGGGCACAGTCTTCTGCTCTTAATAACTGTGGTTTCGTTCATGTCTCAGACTAAGCTGTTTGTAACCTTCTCTAGTAGCAGCTTCACTCAAGCCAAAGCACACAACTCCTGCACCAAAATGTAAACAGGCACCTGATTCAGTTCCTCATCATTTGCAACTGCCAGGAGGATGTGTCTGGGGGCAATCCTTCCCTTCTTGTTGTCCCGCGCTGCGTTTCCTGCCAATTCCAGGATTTCGGCTGTAACACATCAAGATAAAAACCAGTAACAAAAATGCAGCTTAGCTACATGCTGCATACACATTTCACACTGCTTCTTAATATCCATTTACCTTTTCAGGGATGTTTCCAGATTTAAAGGGTTCTTGCTACAGAAAGGCAGAAACCAAACCCCACTCAATATATCTGTAAATTTAGATAAATTCATTTGCCCTTCCTGACTCCCTAAAGGAGAAAATACGCTAAGCTTGGTTCACATAATTCTTTTAAGTCTCAAGTCAGAATTCTCTTTCAAAAAGGCAAAAAAACCCCTAAAAATGTACATCAGCAGTCCAAAATTTATCAGCAGCCCTGTGACAACAGAACAGTCAAGCATGCAGTGAAACCCCCAACCTAGAACAGACAGCTCTGACAAACAGCAAGGATTCTCAGGACCAGGGAAGATGAAGACTGAGGTGCATTTGAAGAAATACTTGGAAAGCCAACACACTAGCCAGGAACTGCTGGAATTCTGCATTAAAGGACACTGAAAATCTGTGAGAAGCTTCATTTCAGAACAAGATATGAAAGGTTTGACTCAGATGCAAGCAGAGACAACGTGAGAGCTTCAATGCATGAAATACTGATAGAAGGGTCCTTCTACATCTCTGGGAACAGGAGGTCACTTCAAAGGTAGTTTCTCTAAGTTAGTAGTAACATTTATACTGTAACCAAAGTCACAAAGCTCTTCCTAATTATTACAGAAACACACTTAAATCTTCTTAAGTTTATTTGGACTGTAGCAATCAGCGTAATTCATTAGCTTACATAGTTTGGCCTCAACTCAGAAGTTATTTCTCACATAAGAACTCTACTGAAACACTGAGAAGGAAGGAGAAAGGAAATTTTTTTCCCTCCAATTACTCCTAAAAATCATATTCACACTTTGTTTAATTTTAAAAGTATAGAGGGTTCCTGTCATCTGGGTATTGGGTTTGTGTTTGCATTTGGCAATAACAGGAATACAAAAAATTACAGCCAATCAGTATGCTGTTGATAGCTTATTGATGTCTGAATGACATCCTACTCCTTTTTACAAACTACATAAAGAACTAACTATAACTATTATAAAAAGAAGGACTTTCATGAAAAATCTAGTGGAAAGATGCATAATGTTTGGCAAAAAACCAAATAATTTCAACATGAGGCTTAGCTCTGGCTCATGGGAAAAATACAAGCTTTCAATTCCACTCTGTTAGAATAACAAAAGTACAAACTTGTCTTCCAGTTTTCAGTTAAATATGTATGCTGTGTAGTAGTGAATGTTGGAAATGTAAAATGTATATGCATATTCATATGTATTATATGCATTACATTCATATGTATTACACATATATATGCATTCATACTCCTTTTTAAAAAATGTATATGGATATTAACAGTGAGTAAAAGTTAGGGCAGGAACCTTTCAGCTCTAGCACTTCCTAGTCTGTGCTGGATTTTAAAGGAGGAAACTGAGAAGAGATCCCACATAATCCAGCTATATTCACTCCCATGGGGCTGGAAGGGTCAGACCCGCTCTCAGACCTCTGCCAGCAGAGCTAACGCAGCAGCAGCCAGCAGGAACAGATTCCATCCATTGTGCAGACCAGCAGAGAGCAAGAAAAGACACCCAGGCTCCTCCAGCGGGTTTTGCAGATGTGTGCTGACAGCAGAGGAAAATTGCACCGGGGGAAAAAAAACAATCCAAAAACCAACACATACTTACCTGTGTGGGAACTGAAGTTCTGTCAGGTGTGCCAACAACAGGCACATCCTGCTACCTGTGTGCTCACCCCACTGCCCCAGGTTTGGGTCCTTTGGCCAGCAGCATCCTGATGGTGCACTCTTAGTCCTCTGCCTAATGTTAAGAGCAGAAAAGGCAGAACGCTCAAATGCCAGCCATCCATCACAGGACACCAGGAAGAAGGGAATCCAAGGCAGAGGTGATGTATGGCAGACTGTGGAATATGTACATGACTTACCAAAGGATGCCAAACATTTGTATAGGTAAATGATTGCCTTACCTCCTTCTAATGAAGGTTTCCATGCATATTTTTTCTAATGGTGGAGGCAGGGGCTCAAATATAAAATGGCATTTACAAAATACAGTATCAAAACTGGAGGCTTCAGTTAGCACATGCTCTGCTGACAATAACATATCCCTAAACAAACTGCTTTACATTTCAAGTAGAAACATCTTAACAGCTGAGGTTTCCTAAATTCTAAAAAGACTGGTCTGAGAATATAGGTTCTGCAATAAAGTCCTATACCATAACAAGCAGTCTTGGAATTGAGCATCTTGATATTCTCAGCCATAAGTTGGTTTTACTTTCTGTGCTCTAAGCACAGACATTAAGAATTATATTGAAATCTCAAATAATATTGCTTCCTGCAAGAGTCACAATCCACAAAGATGCCTCCACATCAGAAGTTTTACTTCAAATCCAGACATCTTCAGAAGAACACAACTCTCTTCCAGCAGAGACAAGATGCATCCGAGTTATGACCTGAATGGGATTACATCTTGTCATCCTGTGACATACAGGGAAAAAGAGGTTTCTTTAGCTGATGGATCAGCAGATTTGAAATGTCTGGGAACTAAAGCATCCTAGCCAGGCCAAAGGTTTTTTTTCAGCTGAGTTTGTGGAAAGGTGGACTGCTAAGAAAGGCCTGTGAGAATAACTGACAGCAAACTGGAAAGATTTCATACAGGTTGTCTTGTTTTCCACCTCCCCTTCAGGAGAAATTGTGTCAGCTGTTACACTACCACATAAAAATCTACCAGTAATACCTTTACTCTGCAAAAACCTAATGATGATGTAGTCCTTGGTACTCCATTTGCAGGTGGAAAACTATCTGCTGGATTTGTCTCTGCATGGCAGATAAGCACAGAAGATGAGGCAGAAGAGTATTCCAGGTGATTCCTGTGAAGGAGGCAGCCTTTGCTGGTGCTGTGTTCTGCCCTAATTTAGACAGGATGGCTTTCCATTGAGATTTTCCATAAGTTCCTCGGACCAGCACACCCTGGCATGACTTGTGCTTCCTCATCAAGGGGCTTCTGTATTCTCTGCCTACTTTTTGGGAAGATGGCCTGTGGGACACAAGCAGTTGATGTTTGATTTAGGTGGTTGTGCCTGCAGTCAGCTCTGTGCACGCTCAGAGCATGAGTTTGTTGCAAAATCCATCAGTCAGATGGGACTCAGGCCAATTTTTCACAGAATTTTAACTCTGAAGCCAGTGGAACTCAACCTTGTTTCAGCAAACCCAACCTTCTGGACAGGAATTAAGAGGCAGTTTTACAATATGATTTTCAAGCCTAAAACGTAAAACAGCATAGAGACATTTAGAAGAAAGATTTAGAACAGTGAAGAGATCTTCACATTAGCTGATCAGCTGAGGTAAAAGTACCTCTTCCTGAGATTCCACCACTTGTGCACTGTGGTGACTGCTGGCATTTTAATGATGGGGTTGATAAGGCAAAGTGCAGGTTTGGGCCTGATAATGGCTGTGAGGTGCTGCCATGATCAATCTTGCTTACCAAGGAATAAACCAGGAGTCTAGTATCTTGTGACACAGAACACACACCAAAGCCAAACAGCAGTCTCAACCTCAGAAACTGGGAGTAAGGATGCTCCAGATGTACCTGCACCCTCTAGATGACGCCAGCCACGAGGCTCAGTGCTCTGGAGCAGCACAAATGCAGGCCAACAACAGAGCAGGCAGGACTGGTCACTCACAGAGGTCTGCAGGCCCGTGCAGGCCCTGCAGCAATGCAGGCACTCAGGTGGTTCTGGTCCTGTTTGACCCTTCCAGCCTCACCCACCTTGCCCCTATCCCAGCTACGACTTACTTCCCCACAGCTCCACAGCCCAATCTCCTTTCCCTGGCAATCCACACCAAGACTTTTATCTCAGTGGCCTTTCCTGGACAGCCACCATTTCTCCTGTCTACACAGACTTGATATTCCTGCCCAGATTCTTCATTACCAGCACCCTCTCCATCCAATTCTTGGCTTATTTCCTAATCTTTCCACTTGCTCTCCAGCTTCCTGGCAGGATATTTGGACACTCCTCACCATTTATTTGCCTACTGGTCATCAGTCCAGCTCTCTCCACTAGCCAGACCTATCCCTGCCCCTGCCCCTAACATCAGTATTTTTCTTCTCTAACCACTACCTCCCCACAATGTTATGATCCAGGAGCTGAGAGAGGCTGGAACGTGTTCAGTGAGGACCAAGTCTTCAGAGATTTTAGGTGTTAAAGTCAAAGAAGTCTCTACTGAGCATCAGCAGTCTGTGTTTTATCAAATTTAGAGCCTAGCCAAAGAGAGAACATTTCTCTGAGGTGGCTGAGACCACCCTTCCCCTTTTGTAGAGCATCAAATCTCTGCTCAAACACAGAGAAGCACTCAGGGGTTTAGAGAAGTTTTCATGAATGTTTTAACATAACAAAAAAAAAAAGTTCAACCTGCTTCTGTGAAAGAGCTAAGAAGTGACAGTACCTTACTGCCACCTTCCCAGATTTAGCCTGAAGCAGTTCCCCTGCATGCAGTGTTTCATCCCAGTGTTTCACCACTTCACAGCTGCAAATCCAGGAGAAAAGAATGGCATTTGTAATAGAAAGATCAGATAATGTTAAGAAAACTTAGCAGTTTGACATATAATACCCCTTTTGACAACATCCTTGAAAATGTTTCTACATTTCTACAGGCTTCCCAAAACCAAAGACTTTATTCACACATAATATTAGAAATACCTAGATCACCAGGGTTAGGTGCTGCAACACTGGTTTTTTAAACTCTCCACCTTTGTAATATTCCCAAACAAAATCCTGGACAGAGCACAGGAACTTTGGTTTGGAAAGAAACACAATCCACCAGCAACAGACGTTTGCTCAGAAATATTACTCCGTTCTATCACAATATATACAGGAGTTCTCTGCTGAACCCAGCAGCTGAAAATAGCATCCCCTTACAATTTATGTGGGCTCCCAGCCTACACCTCTAGCAATCTTCTTGCTGGTTGACTACACATTCTTTTTTTCCTAAGGCAAAGTGTAGGCACACACATAATCTGCTCACATCAGATTAATGATTTAAATTAAACTGCACTTACTATCCAGGAGCAGAGCCAAGACATACATTGTTCTAGTTCAGGTAATAAGCAAACAATGCTGACCACAAGTCAGTCTGCACCACTGAAATGTTGCACATGCCAGATGTGCTGCTGACAATTTATTACTGCACCTTGTAAAAAACTGCCACAGCTCAGAACAAGCATCTCTAAATGTTTATCCTAGAAATATCTCCCTGTGGAGTAGGAGAAGAAAAAAAGTTTTTCTCTCTAGACAGAAGGTCAGCAGAGTCACAATGCATCACATTATGTTATAAAAGTTACTGTGATTACTTCAACACAAGCAATACTTTGTCACTCCAGCTCCAGAAGTAGCCTCAGGGAAAAAAATAATTAAACTTGATTCTCATCCTGGAATGTACTGCCACAAACATGGAAAATTTTGCAATGTATTATTAGGCTTCATGGCAAATTTAATTTCAAGAGTGAAATTGTGAAATTAGTGAAATTTATTACTGAGATTTCAGATTTTCTCCACACCTTTGAAAGAAAAGAATGCTTTTATTGTCTGGTAATGAGAACAAGCTCCACGTGTAAAAAAGACAGCAGTGTTTACATAAAACCTGTGGCACGGACAACCAGGCTCCACGCAAGCTTCTTCATGCCACCTTGGCAATGAACTACACTCCTGAAACACAACTCACTCAGCTAATTCCATCCAGGCTGTGACTCCTCACAGATTCTCTAATGCACCTCAGTCTTGATCTGTAACCCCCGAGTAACCTGAACCAGAATCCTCTCTGCACCATGACTTCTAATAATTTGCTGAAGTGCTGTTTTCCATAATTAAACAAGAAACTCAGCAGATATGATCACAGGACACTCTGGAATATTTCTGTACAGAATCACAGTATATTGTATCACCATGGGACACCTGCCCCTTCCCCAAAGTTCAATTTCAGAGAGGCACTAAAAAGAAAACTCAGGGCAGGTAGGAAGATTTAAACCCTGGTACACTTCCTTTATACACTTAGGCAAAGCAAAAGGGTTTTTAAAATTAAAGAAAGCCCCACCTTTATATTTCATAACACTTTGACACTGAAATGCAACCAGCAAAACATTTTAAAAGTACAGAAGCAGTACAAAGTGGGTTTGCTTTTTCTCCTCCTATTATTCACATTTAGGTGTATCAAAAAGGCTAATTAATACCAATTTTCTCTGGGACAGAAACTACACAGGTGTGACTCCTCACTCTGCAAAGCAACAAAAACCAACACTCCCAGCTAGTGACCAAGTGCCTCTAAAGGAGAGAACTTCCACCCTCAGCCTCTCCAGGAGACAAATTACCCTCCTTAGCGTTTTCAGCAGATTCCAACAAATCCTGCACTTGCAGAGCCCGATTCCCACGAGTGCTTCACAGGCTCGTGTGCCATCCCGTGGCTAACCCTGGCCTCTGTGTGTGAGCAGGTTCTGGGTTTACCTGCGAGGTACTCGATGACGGCTGCCATGTACACCGGCGCTCCCACCCCGATCCGGTACTTGTAGGTCCCTTTCTTCAGGTAGCGCATCATCCTCCCCACGGGGAAAATCACCCCAGCCCTGCTCGAGCGGGACAGCTTGGACATTTTCTTCTTCCCGCTCCGCCCCGACATCTTGCAGCCTCGTGCTTCTCAGTTTCCTGGTGGTTCTCAAGGCCTTGCTCCAAACCCGAGGGCTGCAAGAGAAAGCCAACAGGATTGATGAGAAACGTCTTCACGCGCTGCTGCTGTTCCAGAAGCAAAAATCCAAACCCGCCCTCAACGCCTGCTAAAGTGCAGGCATTATTCATTAAAAGGGGGATAATTGGAATATTTGCTGTAACTTCGCTTTTGAACTGTACTGCCAGTGTAGCAATATCAGGAAAACAAATCTTGTTTCCTCCTTATTTTTCTGGCAACAACAAGATTACAGATAAACAGACAACAAACCCTGGAATCTGCCACTCCACTCCAAAGCTTGCATGTGGTCACAGTTAATTCTGACTCCCTAATTCTCACTGTCAGTCAAATAATGTTTGGGAAAGTTTTAACTCTATTTACAAAAATTGGTTTTAACTCCATTTTGATAGCTGCCCCGGAGGCCTAATTATGAGCCTGGTTATTCCTCGGAAGCAATCAAAGAGCAGGTCTGCCACGGATGGTATTTCTGTCAAGGAAGGCACAGTCACCTCACTCCCAGCATTACATTCACCTCAGTGAAACAAGGAAACACAACGAGGGAGACACTTTGAAAAGCATTAAGATGAATCTAGGTGATACTGCTAAATTTTATCATAATCTTTTCATTTATGATATTAAGGACATAAAATCAGCAGGGACCTGTAAAACCTTGGCAGGTCCTTGTGCATCAGCCAGACAATTTTTTTCTTTCTGTGTGCAATGTATTATGTGGGCACGATAAGAAAAGTTGGAAAAGATTAAAGCAGTAAACCTATCAGACACAGACACGTCAAAATTGGCGTTGCTCATCATCCCACTCTGAATTCTGTGCCAACTGCCAGCCTGAAATCACGAGTGGTGGTAACAGAGCTCAGAGGGAAGGTGAAAACAAGTGGGGAGGCATGAGACTGGTCTTTAGAGATGCAAGAGGGTGCTGTGAAGGTGGAGAGAGCAAGGGTTCCCTACAGCAGTGACTGTTAGAGAAGATGTGTAGCAGGGGAGACAGAGGAGCACCGAACTGGGTCAGACAGGGAGGCAGCAGAATCTTCCCATCAGGACAACTTTAGAGCAATTTGAGAATGTATGTCAGAAATCACTGGAGCAGCACTGGATCTGCCTTGGGACTGGAGGCTGGACAAAGTGATCTTCCAAGGTTCCTTCCTCAATGAAACTTACCCTTTGTGACAAATCCATTATAAACTTTCAATTTCATAATAATAACAACCCTTAAAACGTGTCCTTTTCGGTTTGTGACAACTAACACCCAAATTATAAACCTAGGCTGGGAATTAGGCTTCTAGCCATCAGAGGAGCCAGTTTCTGGAACAGCCTTCTCTTTAGAGCAACAACAACTCATTTTAAAGTGGAACTTAATAAACACATGCAGTAGGGTACGAACAGGTTCCTGCAATGCTGGCAGGACAGTTCCATCGCCCGAGAGTTCAGTCCAGCACTGAAACCCCAACAGGGAGCCATGCTGAAAGAGTACACTACCTGTACCAAAATTATATCAAGCTAACTTCTCATATATTTGTTCCTATAGCATCAAATCCCAGCTGAGGGAAAATCAGTGGAAAAAGGCAAACGTCAAGGGATTAGATCCACAGAAAATACCATTGTTGCACTTGATCTCCATGACAGAAAATCAAAACGTATTCGTATACAACTAGCCACACTGCTCTGGGCCATGCTGCTGCATTAGATAAATTTATGTTTAATTACTCACTTTTGCCTCGTCCTTCTGTTGCATTACTGAACTTTCCACCCCTGCCTACTCCTCTGTTTTTCCCTTCTCTCTCACAGGAAGGCTCTGCCATTATTTGCTCCTCTGCTGCCAAGCCAACTTCTGGAATCCCAAAATATTTACCAAATGCGCAGCAGGTTACGTTTGCAGAATTTTGTGAGAACCTAAATACAAGATGTTTCAAAACTCTGCTAACACTGTCTGCTTTGCAGCTTACATGGGCCAAGGGTGCCCTGAGGCTCAACAAACACAACAGTGTGCTCTTGTCTTGTTTTGACTCCTACAGGAGGCAATTTTTGGTAGAAAGCCAAGCTCTGGCATAGTCACATCAGGACCCAGACAAAAAACATGCTGAGAAAACTCCTGTGGACCTGGACAAAGAAATCCCACAGACAGGGATCTGGTTTCCTTGCAGGAAGAGGCACATGAGCTCAGCCCTGCCACGCTCACCTGAACTGTGACCAACAGGTAAAGAGCTACAAGTTGAGCCCTGCTGTCCTAATTGCCCTCTTCTGATGACACAGCCAAGCCTCAAGGCTAGTTGAAAAGTCTACCCACATTTGTTCACCCCCTGCCAGCTGATTCATCATCTCTATGCTTCTCCTCATGAAGTGCAACCTCCTTTTAAAAATAAACCTGTGCCACTCATGCTAAGTCCGTCCTCACTGAGCTACGAGGGCTGTGTCTATATCTGGCTGCCATGACATCAGGCTTGGGCAATTTGAAGCAATTATTTTCCCTATCCCTTAATTGGTCACAGCACACTCCCACTGCCATGACTCCAACATCCCTGTGTTGCTATGGGGGATTGAGTAGCTACCACATTTCACAGAGCTCTCTAGAATATGACTGTGAGCAGGGCTTTCCTCTGTTGAGTTTCGCCTTCTTCAGAGCCCTAGGCAACCAGTGACATTTTCCTTCTGCCTCCTGGAAAAACACCTAAGAGTCCACCTTCCACTGGACCAGGTTGCTCCAAGCCCCATCCAACCTGGACTGGGACACCTTCTAGGGATGGGGCAGCCACAGCTTCTCTGGGCTACCTGTGCCAGGACCTCCCCAGCTTCACAGGGAAGAATTGAGGGAAGAGTTCCTTCATAACATCTGACACAAATCTCTCATTTTTTCGATTTAAACCATTCCCCCTCATCGTGTCACTATCTGCCCACGTAAAAAGCCCCTCTCCCTCCTTCTCACATGCCCCATTCAGGTACTGAAGGTCTCCCCAGAGCCTGTTGTGGCCAGGCTGAACAACTCCAGCTCTCCCAGCCTGTCTCCTGAGCAGAGAGGCTCCAGCCCTGGGAGCACCTTGACTTCCAGACACTGAGAGAACTTGAACTCAGCAGTCAAAGACTGAAATAAACGACATGCAGGACTATCCACACACCTGCACTTCCCTCATCTCCAGCTCAACATCTATTAGAACAGCTAGGAGTTGACAAGGAACCCACAGATATACTTTGGATCCAGCTTAGACTGCACACTAATTTACAAACGAAATATTTGTGAAAAATAGTGTGGAAGACATAAAGCAGGTGCTCATTACCTGACCGAATTGCTAAGGCACCAAAGCACAAACATAGTGCTATTCAGGGGGCAGGTGAGGTGTTTCCCGGCCTCCAGAACCGCACACAGAGCGCCTCCCCAGGGAAAGACGCTTCCAGGTTACCCCAAACCCCCGGGGTCCCTGCAGAGGCAGCTCCCACTCCCAAACAACATCGGGCGACCCCCGCGGCGCCGCGCAGCTGAGAGGAGAGGCCTCGGTATGAACCCACACCGAGCCTTTGGACCCCGCAGCGATCGGCCGAGCTCGGGGGGCGCCGCGGCCGCCCCCGGAGCCGCCCCGAGCCCCCTCAGGGCCCGCCCGCTGAGCGCCACCGCCCCGCCCCGCGCACGCCGCGCCGTTGCCCGGACACCGCCGCCCCGCCCACTCCCCCGCTGATTGGCCGCTGCGGCAGCCCGTGCTGGGAGTGGAGTACGGTGATTGGCTGCGACCCGCTTCATCGACAGGAGGGGGGCGGGAGCAGCAGCCGTGCCGCGCAGGCGCGCCGAGGCGCAGTGGAGTGTGTGTGTGGGGGGGTGTGGCCGCCGGTTTTCCCGCGCAAACGCNCTCCCGGAGTCCCCGCGCCGCCGCTCCCCTCACCTGCCGGCGCCCGCCGCCGCTGCCGCCGCCGCCGCCTCCTCCTTCTTCTTGCCTTCCCTTCCTCTTTTTCCTCCCCCTCTTTTCCTGCTCTCCTTACCCCCCCTCCCCTTTCCTCCCCACTTTCCCTTTTCGGCTCCCCCCGCCCTCGCTCCGCCTCAGCCGCTCTCCCCGTATTGTATGTTTCAATGGTGATGGCGGCTGCTGGTGAGGGGGGCGGCAGGGGTTTCCTCCCGCTCCGCACATACCGCCTCTAGGAGGAGTCACTGCAGCCCGGGCCCGCTGCAACCCCCCTCTCTTGGCTGCCGCCCTCCTCGCCCGGGCCCCAGGGCCCTGCAGTGGGGGCAGGAACCCCCTCCCCGCCCAGCAGAGAAAGGGCCCCCCTGACCCTAGTCCCAGTGGGCTTGTGGTAGCCGGGAGCATAAAGGCAGAAAGCCTTTCCTATCCTTTCCCAGGGTGGAGGAGTTCGGAGATGGAGAGGTTTCAAGGCAATCCCAGATTGGGCTAAAGCTCAAGGAACGCCTGCTTTTTGTTAGAGAGAGCCACCCATCCTTCTGCCCCTTTGGCAGGGTGGCCTGTGTGCCTCGCTATGGTGCCCATAACCCAAATATTCCAGCATCCCCAAGTCGGCTTGGAACGGCCGTAACAAAGAGTGCCGGCAGCTCTTTGTGTTGTCTTTCGTTGGAGCGTTCTGGACGCTCGCAGGCTTTCCGTGAGGGCTGTAAACTTCCTTTCTGAATGGAAGCTGAGGGTTTTTCTTTTCTTCCCTGCAGTCGCACGGATTCAAGAGCTCGAGCTCCAAGAGACGCAATAAGCGGTTGTGTTACGAGTCTTGGCAGCGCCAAATCCGTGAGCAGGGGCTGCTGCAAACAGGAGAGTACAGGGCTACACCTCTTTAACTCATCTCAGGTATATTTTTATGTCAAACTGGGTTTATATCATCATTCCTGTACAAATACTTTGCATTGTTGCGCTGATTTCACTATAAATACATTTGGGTGCTACTGTAATGTGCTAGGAGATACATTATTAACAGAGACCACTCCTGCTTGCTTGCAGTGTTGCTTTAGGAGGGTGTCTGGGAGCAACAGAGAAAAAGAACCATTCATGCATTCAGCATTCTCTTTGCCACTGTATAAAATCATAAAAGGTTCACTTGAGTTTGGTTTTTGGCTCTGCCAAAGTAAGCAATTTTGTGTCTGCGTAGAATTGGATTTGGTGGGTAAAAAAGCGACGGAATATTTCCCCAGGTTATGTTAATTGTGGATCGCACCATCTCATGAAGAAAGAGGGCATGAGTTCAGGACCTGCGTTTTCCTGGGCTGCTCTGTGTCCTTGGGTAAAGCAGTTCACTCGTTAAAATGGAAATAAAGATACCTTTTCTCTTTTCAAGCATTGAGTAAGAGCCTCAAAGCATTGCTGTGGATTAATTATTTGGGGTCTGTTCTCTTTCCCACTTCTTTTTGAAAACAAGGTCAAGATGCTTGGAGACCATAGGAGAAAAGACTCACGTGTATGAGCTTGACTTATTTTACATGTAAGAGGAATCCTTACCTAGATCTTGCCCTCTGAGAGTTGAAATTTATCAAAGGAAGAAAATATCTGTAGGCTTGTCAGTGTATTGAACCATATTGGGAGGGTAGGAGGAAGCTCAAGATTTTCAAGTACTAAGCATAAAAATTAATGTTAATGTAAAACCTGTGTGAAAAGGAAAAAAAGCATTTACATTTTTCTATTTCCAGATACAAGTAACTGCATCCAATAATAACTGTACAATTGTGCATCCTTTGTAATTAAAAATAATTTGAGATGAGGCAAGATAAGCATTCCCAGTTTTTGAAAACGTTCCCGGTTTGTTAGAGTTTAACATCAAATAGTTGCTGTGTGATAAGAACACAAGCATGTGGGAGGTCTTTCAAGGAAAAAAAAAAGCCTTTGTGTGAGGCAAACTTTCAACATTAGGACAACTCAGTCTGTAACAACTCTTTTCTGTTTATAAACAACATTCTCCTGAAGGAAGTGGGAGTGCTGGAGAAGTGCAAGAGAGGACATCGAGGATTTTCACAGTGTAACAGTTTTTAAGTCAGTCATAGATGTCTGAATTTCAATACTGATTCTCTTGCTGTTGTGATTTTTAATAGTCTTGCCATAAACTCATATTCCACTCTTTATTTCTCCAACGGATACAGCCTATCCTTAACCTAAATATTAACAGCATTGCATGGATATTTTACGTTGTTTCAAATATTTCTGGAAGATTTGGAGTCTCTTTGTGGCA
Source organism: Cyanoderma ruficeps (assembly GCA_008694505.1). NCBI lineage: Eukaryota > Metazoa > Chordata > Aves > Passeriformes > Timaliidae > Cyanoderma > Cyanoderma ruficeps. The sequence continues at coordinate 1,860,702 of VZDJ01000146.1, read as the reverse complement.
CAATAAGGAATTTTCGAGTAGAGGAGATCAGAGCAATGCAACACTGGAACTTGTTCTGCAGTGATGGTGTCCCTGGAACCAGCTGATTTTTAGAGCAGGCAAGAGACTTCTGGTCACAGTATCTGTGTGTTGCGGCCGTTTGGGGAGGTGTTCAAGGAACTAACTAACAGTTGTTAGTTAGAACTGTTACTAAGTATAATTCGTGCCATGCTGGAGTCAAGCAGAGCTTTCCCCACTCAGCAGGAGCGGGGCCTGCCCTCTCCAGGTTGTGCAAAGACCATCTGCCTGTTGCCTTCAGAGCGCAAATACAATCTGTTACTTTGTCAAAATAAACAACACATCTCTCTGATCATTTCTAGCCTGCTGCCTGCCTGACTCCCCAGCTATGGGGGAAACAGCCTGTTTATGGCACTTTCCTTTTGGGCCAGAAGCTGTCGTATCTCAAACATTGCAATGAATATTTCATAGCTCCAGGGATAGGGCTTCGCTCTCGCTCGGGCTGGCAGGCGTTCAGGGACATCCTGGCAGGACAGGAATGCTGAGTACTCCAAAAGCTCTAGTTTATGTGTGTATACAGTCCAGGGAACTTGATCATGTCAGTGTAAGCATTGCCCTGACATTAGACAACCAAATACAATCCAAGTTGATGTGTGTCTATACGATGGTCATAGAGAACAGCTGTAACAACCGAGTTCTGCAACTAGCCTATATTTCTGTAATGAATGATTTTTCCCATTTTTTAGCCATTTTAAAACCCTTCCTCCACCTTTCATATTGCTTATGTGCTTGTTATGCCAGTAGGTTGGGTACAATGGGCTAAAGAAGCCAGAAAAGCTACATCCTAACTTTGTGGAGAACTCTCTTTTAATAGTACTGTCTTAAATTAGACCATCCCACGTACTTCAGAGTTTAAAGCCTGTGAGTGTCAGATTCTGACATGTTGTTTTACGTAGGCTGATCACCTGAAGTCACAGGTTAGCTATAGTGTATAAGCAAGGGGAAAAGTCTTTCCTCCTCCAACACCAATTAATTTTAAAAGTTAAATGTAGCTTATTAGCTTAACATGATGCCTTGGGAAGGCTGACCTGAAACAGAGACTAAACAGAGCTAGAGAATAAAGTAGGTGTTTATTGAAAGGCCTCCAGGATCCACCTTGGGCAGGACAGGGCCGGGCCAGGGCTACGCCCAAGGTGGACTAAGAATGGTCACAAAATGGCTGAGCGGTCACAAAGTCTTACATTTTTATCAGTTTTGGTCCATTTGCACATTGGGGTTCAATTGTCCAATTACAGCTCCAGTTTGTGAGGTCTCATCATTCTTGTTTCTCCCTTCACCTTGTTTGTGCTTTTGGGCCTGAAAGTTGTCCTTGGTCTTCAGCAGGAAAAGGATTTGTTTTGTCTGCCTGGTCTGTGCAGAGAGCTCAGCAGCACTTAATATGAGGCTCAGAACTGCACCCCTGGGCAGCCCAGAATCTGAAACACATGAAAGCTAAAACTTAAGGCATCAAACAAAATACCAAAGATGCCTTTTCATCCTTTAAAATGAGGTTTTAATCCTTGTTATTTATCCTTAAATGCAGCTATGCTGACTGCAGAGATCATTGTCTTAATTATTCCTTAGTCATATAAGTAAAAATATTAATTGAATGTTTAATCACATTTAGTTTAAGTGATCAGCATTTTTATTTTTTTTCCCTAATGGAGGTTTACAAATAAATTTTTTAGAATGAAGAAAAAAAGAATAAGGTAACAAACCCCAGAAAATAACATTGTTTTCAGCTGAGGAATACATTATAGGATCCCTCTCCACAACTCAGAAAGAGTAGCCAGAAAGGGATAGGGAAAACTGTGGGAATCATGAGTATAGAATGGCTTCTCCAAAGAATTGGAACAGGTCAGGACTTCTAGCTAAGGAAACTGAGTGGTAACTTGAGAAAGGACTAATGCTCTTGGCTTGGTGCTCTGTGCCTCCCAAGGATTGCAATTTTTACATTGGCTACTAAAATGCCTGTTTCAGTTGGTGAGTTTGAGGAAAGGTGGATGGATAAAACGATAGATTTGTGAGTGGTGCTTTTGGCCACAGATCCATGTGATAACCAGGCACTGCCAAGCTAAGAGGCAGAAAAACCTCTAACCCTGTGAATTTCTTACAGAAAGCTACTTGCAACAGTGTTTGTATTTACTATAGCACAGCTTTTTGGTGCAGAAAGTGACATTCTTTGTCTGGGGACTCCTGATGTGATGGTTTGGGTTTGGCATTTGCAGAACTGTATTTGTCAGAGGAGCAGAGTAGCAATGTGTCATTGGGCAGTTTGATCACCGAGTCACTGAACTCCAGATCTGTACTGAATAGATCACACTTCCCACTTTTCACCATGTCGCAAAGGGATCTTAGATCTGATTGATTATTCCTGTGCTAATAAGGATGTCTTTCCCATTGCTGTTACACCCTCTGGTGTAGCTTGGAGCAGTGACACACATTTCCTTTCTCCTCTGGTGACACAGACAAGCACATTGTCTCCCTGGCTGGCACCATTAAGCTCCAAGTTCTTTTCAGAGCAGCCTCACAGGTAAGGACAGCACAGCACTGCTTGTTTGTCTGCTTTCATAATTGTTCCCGAGTTTGATTTAAAACAATTTACCTCATTAGCTATTTTTTCCTGCTAACTGCAGAGCCCTAAAAGAAAAAAATATCTTAACTGTGTCCTATAAATAAATAAAAGTGCTTTGAAATAAGCCAGCCTTTGGGTCTCATGTTTGAGGCAGAACAGAGCAAGCCTCCAGAACATTTATTGCACAAATGCAAGATTTCACTATTCTCCCAGGGTAGAGCATTACATATCCAGGAGCCATCACTTCATAAAGCAAGAGTGACCTTGAAACCTTAAGGAATGATAAAAGCCAAAGCTTCAAACACACACTCCATTCCGAGTTGGATCATCAAAACATGTTTGTTTTCCTGTATAACTTTATGCATCAGTCACTGTTAGACATCCAGATCCCTGAGGATTCTGCCTCACACTCCAAGCTCACTGTCTGTGCCCAGAGGAGGTCAGGAGTGAAGCCCACTTCTGCTGTGTGGCCTCTCAGAGTAATGGTTTTTCATCACATCACTTTCATTCCATGGAACCTCTACTGCACTGGTGATGGGGCTCACACAGAAACAGGCATACAGGAGAGGGGAGGGGAGGGAAAGGGCTGCGGGAAGGGAGGGAGGGATGGACACCTTCCCATTGTTTCTCTCAGTTTCAAGGAAGGACAACACACAAAGCTGATAATTACTATAATTTTAGCATGGGCATAACTAGAGAGAGTCTGTCTCTCCCCTCTTTGCCCTTGCTCTCTCAATTCCACAATTAGTGTATGTTTGTGACGTATGGTTGATTAATTCCTGCTGTTAGAGCAAGCTGCTGTTCATGCCATGGGAGGTTTCAGACTGTCTTTTCCCATGCAGATTCCACAGTGTCCAGTGCTAGGGCTCAGCAATGTTGCTGCCTTTCCCTTAACACAGGCACTAGGCAGGACTCTGACCTCTCTCCAGCTGATTTTTTTAGTGATAACAGCCTTTTGAAGTTTCTGTCCTTCTGAAACCATTGTGGTTTCTCTCCTAAATCCATTGACGCTTCCCACTGTCCCACACTGCCGGGCCTGACTGGCAAACAGCAGATGGCGTGGTTGCCTCAACACAGGAACCTAAAACCCACCTCCCCAAACGGGAAGTGAATTCACCTGTGAGTGAATTTGTGCGCTATGATTTGCACGTGGTGTCATTTACAAAAGACACAAACTGTGTGTAGGTAAACAGGCGTTTTTATAAAAGGAGAAGAAAGTATGTACATCACAGGGAACAAATGCAGACTGTACTGGAATAGCAATCAATGTGTGTATTTAATCCATAAATTAAAATAGAAACCTCACTAAAACATTGACACAAAGGAGTAAAGCTTCAACACAAGGCACAGGGAATTCATCAGACTCCTCTTGGAAAACAATGGGATGACACTTTAAATATGATGTCATGTGTACCAATACAACCACCCCCCAGCCAGAGGTATTTTTCATAACCTCCTGCCTGTTTTTTTAGCCCACTTTTAGTTATCCAAAAAACCATTCCCCAAACAAACTTGCTCCTAAAATCTCACATATTTATTCTCCTAATGGAGATAATTAATGTAATAAATATTTAAATAATTAAAATAGTAATGCACAGCTTTCCATTGCAGTTTTTATCACAATATAAAGCAGCACCTCTGATAGTATCAGCACTGGCTTCTTTATCTGATAAATGGGTACTTGGTGATTAAACATAGAATTCCCATCTTTTACAAGAAGACAGAAATGCTTTGAAGGTGCTGTATTGAAGCCGCACTTTGCTTTTACAAAACTCAGCTTTATTTACTGAGGGATTGAGGGGGTTCTTTAAGTGTATCTCTGGTTTCCAGGACAGGGATGGTTTCATTGAAATCACTGGATTAATTAATGGACTCAGGAAACATGTAACTGAAACTCAGCTTTTGTTCTGACATAAAAATTCCTAAGCTATTTTTCACTCATACAGATGGAAATCATTTACCTGCATCCCTTTCCTTATGCATGTTGAGTGTTTAGTCCTTTAGTGTCTTTTTAATCTTATAGCACACCGAGAAAAGATTTGCTTAAAAACTTAATAGTGGAAAAGTATTTATAAAGAAACACCAAATAATTACAATATTTCAATTCTGTTATTATCAGCATAACTCCTTATGGCACAGCTGTCTCTGCTTTTGTAAAATATTGCTAGGAATGGTCAACATGGAATTCAGAATTCCCAAGATTAAAACCCAAACAAATCAGCACTATCGTATTAACAAGAAAAAAGTGAAAAACAAAAGTCAAACGCTCATTTTGGCTGAAGAAGGTCCTGCTGAGGTTGAAATGTTTGTAGGAAAGAACAGCCCTTCGTTCATTCTAGCAATCATTTAGTGTGGAACTTTGTGGAAGTCCAAAAACTTCCAAGTACCTAAACTATGTCAAAAGGAGTTGAAATAATGTCTTAGAAACAGCACAATGACAGTAAAAATTACTGGTAATACAAAAGTATACACAGCACATACATGAATCAATGCCAAATAACCATAATAAATAATAATATTGGATATTCAATATACAGGCTGAAAAGCTCAATGTGAAAAAAGTGTACAAAATGTATTCAGACTTAAACATCTCAATAAATCAGTGTCTGCAAGAGAAACATAGAAACAATGCCCTGTCAAGGTTTACTCACAATTCATCACTTTACTACAGCTACAATAAATATTCTACATCCTATGCCATCAAATGGGAAAAAAATCTCTCTTGTAAAGTACAAGGAAACCAGATATGTAAGGATACAGTGTTGCTTCAGAAATCATTCTCCTGCAGGTCATTACTGTTTTGTCTGGGGTTGGCTGATGAGCAGATCTTGGACAGAAAGTGTCCCAGTACCAAAGAATTTGGTGTCCAAGTGAGAGAAATACGAGAAACAGGAGCAGTGCCAATGACACAAGCATTCCAGGTGTGGGAAAGGCCATCAGGGACGTGTTTCCTGTTGCTCTGAGGACTCTGAATGCCGGGGGGGGATCAATGTGACTTTTTGGAGGAGCTAAGCTGCCTGAACGGGAGACAGCCCACCCACCTTCAAGGCAGAGCATGGAGAGAAACTCCTCCCGCAGCCACTCACTGCACTCCCTGGTGATGGAAGCGTGGAGAGCCCGTGACATCCATAGGCTGTCCCCATAAATCAGGAATTCCCTCCCATTGCTGCCCTGCTCGACATCTGCAGCTCGTTCTGCGCCACTAAAGCCATGAGAGCGGTGTGGGGTCAGGCCATTCCTCCTTGCATCAGGGGGATAATCTCAGCCCTTTTGGGGTGGGGTTCAACATAACAATGAATGCTCTGCCTCAGTCTGACCACCTTTAAATGCAATGGTGAGTGAGAACAAGGAATAGCAGAGCCAAGGGAGTGGGAATGGGACAGGTCATGGATGAATGTTGAGGGACCAGGCTCAGAGAAGGAGTCTGCCTATGGTGGCCTGCACAGTCTTGCTGCCAAGTCTCTCCCTCTCCTTTTCACCCAGAAAAGGCTGTGGAATTTAAGGAGCTAACATTCTTCCTTTGGAAGGCTCAAAGAAAGGGTGAAACTACTCGGTCTGTGGCACTGCTGGTAGGGTGCAACATCACGGTAAAAGCAAATCTTTGCAGGAGAGCAAAAGGGACGATTTACTGAAGCAACATTTTGAAACATGACAATGAAAAAACAATGGAATTATCACAAAATGGAATTTCACACTCCCAGCAAACCCCCACCGGAGACAAGAGACTGACAAACAGCATACCATGGAAAGCAATAGCGTAAGTTGCACTCCACAAGCTCCACAATCAGTCCTCTCGTACCTGCCATTAGGATCTAACTTACTAAGCTTTGAAACAGCAGTTCAACAAACTCATGTTTTGCAGGAAAAACTAAAGTTTAGCAGGTTTTTCTTGGAAAAGAAATCTGCAACATTCTAACTCAGTTTAAAAAAGAACAAATAAAACTGTAAGAAAGCTAAAAAGCTACACTGCCCTTGCTGCCTTTCAAACAGTAAAAGCTTTACTGTCAACTCTAAAATAAATCACAAACATCTACAATCTTAATTCATGTTTTGTCACGACGTTCTCATCAGACCAAAATGTTTACCAAAGCAGGCCTACAAGGAGGGAGGAAGGATAGCAGGAAGGGTAGATAGTAACAGTGAGTGGAAAATGATCAAAACGTGACCAACAGAGATTTTCTGAAAACGCAGAAAAGAAGGCAGTTATTTTGTCTTGATCAAAGACATCTGGAAGATACAGGGACAAAAAGAGGGGAAGGGAAGAAAAAAACCCCAAGTGTCAAAGAAGGGGAGGCCTTCATCCAGCAAAGCATTTGCACGTGGGCTCGGAGTGAAGCACAGCCTAAAGCTAAGCTTGAACCTGAGTGTGCTGCTGGATTCAGAGGAGGGAAAACAACAGCAACAGACAATAATGCTTGAGCAGGTACCTTTCTGGAACTTGCCATCTTCAAATAAACGTCTTTCTGATTTAATTTTTCAGCTCTTTCTAGCCAAGCCTGTGATTTCAGGCTGTAGAATTTGCCGAAGAGGACACAGTGACTCTTACCAGACTTCACTGCTTTCAGACAGACCACCTAAGGTGGGAAGAGACCATTTCCAATCGGCTGGTCCCTAACGTAGCCCTTTGGATCTTTGTAAATGTAAATGAAGAGTTGTGGAGGGAGCGTTTTGTCTGGGAGAGGTCACTGGCACCTGGTCCCTAGGTGTGGCCTTTGGGGGGGATATGTTTGTCCCCACTAAAAACGGGTTTGCCGATAGAAAGCACCTTTTCACCACTGAACTGGGGGAGAAAAATCACAACAGGAATGTCCTTAGGACATTTAACTTTTACACGCTTATTCCAAAAGCCCATTACAAATATACCTAAAAGAAAACACAAGAAAACAGAAGAGAACAAACAAATTGTCCCCCAAAATCATTAACAAAAAGTAAAAGTAACATTATCAAACTATATATATATAATGGTTTTCATTAAAAAAGAAGGAAAAATGCACACCTACCGCCTGCAGTTCTGGTCAGGTTCTCCCTCTGCCCACCCAAAAAAGTAAAAATTAAAAAAAACAAAAACAAATAAAATAAATTAATCTTTCCACCAGCCTGGTTCCCAACTGAAAAAATTTCTTCCCCTGCTACTCTATTTCCCGAACACATCTGTTAGAAATATTAAGAAAAAAATCTGCAATTCTTCAGATGAACCTGAAAGTAGGACTTTTCCCCCAATCTTTGCAAACCTGGACTTATTTTAACAGTGCATTGGAGAGAGGAGATGGATGTCAGGTACTGGTGTCCTTATCAGAAGATCAGAATGATTCCACCTCACAAGGAGTGCTTGAATCTGGGATTGCTCGGGGTTAATGGCATCCCTTTGAGCTTGCAATCAGCACTTTCTCCCCAGCTGTAATGTGAATTGCTTAGCACTTGGATCTAATGTCTAATGATTGAGATAATATAATTCATTAGCTCTAATAACAATGGCCCTGGCTCACCAAAGAATTTCAATATGCAAATGGCATCATTTAGACCAGCGGGAATCACTCCCTCAAAGTAAATATGTGGTTTAGTACTTGGGCAAACGGGATTCCCAATGCACTCAGGGAAGTAGAGATGTTTTGTCATGTTCAAAAGATAGGCACTTATTTTAAAATTTGGGGTTTTTTTTAATAAAATGCAAGAGCTGTGGTGGAAAGACGCTTGGACTTACATGTTAAACTTCAGCAGTGGGAACTGAGTAAAGGATGCCAGGTTTGCATGGCAGCTGGTAGGAAGTATCCAGGCTTGGACATTCTGCCCTTCAGGCAGCTGGGAAACGTCCTCTGAACCCCTCACCGCTTTGCCAAATCTTTATTTCCCTTTAGTGAACATACTAAAACATATAACAGTGGAATTGAACCTTTGTGATCCTTCTTTTCCATCTGGATTTACATCTGTGGAGATGTTCCCACAGAAGGGCCTTAAGGGGCCAACAGAAAACATTTCTGGAGGGCTCCAGACAAAGTACATCCAGAGGGTGCAGTGGAGACCAAAGCACAAGAACAGGAAGCAAAGGAATTCATCAGTGAAAACAGACTTTTTCCACATTCCACATTTTTCTCTTCTGAGAACATATTTCATGACTTCAGAATTCAGTATGTTTAAAAAAAAAACCAAACAAATCAATGTCATTTCCTTATAATTAAACGGGAGAAGAAAGTTTGTGATGAAAAGGTTAAAGATGGAATCATCAATGATACAGGTGGAAGTTTGTCACCTGGTAACCAGAAACGGGAGCAAAAAGTGTTATCACATCCTCTCTGAGCAGCATTCTGAACTGAGCACAGGGGTTTCTCTGCTTTTCTAAAGAGAATTGTTCAAGAAGGGTTTCTTCTTTGGATCAAAGGATCCCCTCCCAGAAATATTGTCTAAGTCTTGCACTCATTTATGTAGCTGCTGCTGGAAAATGAAGCTAATTCTTCATCTGAAGAGTCTGACCACAATAGTAGAATGAAGTGAAAATGACCAAAGAAAAAGAATATAAATGGTGCCATTCTCAACCCCTGCCACTGGCCTCTGGGAGAAAACAGAAAGCAAAGCAGAAAGCGCTGGCACGCTGAGCACTCACAGCCCCAGCATCTGGGCACACATTCCTGGTGCACTGCTGAGGAACTCTTCCCAAGCTCCAGGGAGGGAACTTGCAAAACATCTCCAGCAAATCTTCAGGAAGGTCTTCTCCTTCCACTCTGCTGCCATTTCCCAAGCTTCTCCACCCTCAGACTCACTTTCTGGCTATCAGCCAAGGAGTTTGACCCTTGAAGTGGCAGACAAAATGTTTCACGTGAAAACAGACAGGCAGAATTGACAGGAATCCACGGCAACAGCAGCGTAGTTACAGGTTTTAGTAGGGACAGAGCCTGAAACTAAATTGCCAGACTTGGGATGCTACAATCCCAGCTGCTCTGCTTGCGTTTCTTTTGACATGCAAGGAGTTTGGGAAGTGCAGGTGGTCAGCGTGGTATCACTGATTTGAGCCCTCTTGCCTACCCCCAGCAACAGATGAGATTGTATCAGTATTGGGGCTATAGAACAGCAATCCAAAATGATTATCTGGTACTTCAGTTAAAATCCCAGGCTATAATCTGCCACAGCCACAGGGAACATTTGTCACCATTTTCCCAGCCTTTAAATGAGTGGGTACCTTATACATTTTCCCAGTAGTAGGTAAGTCTTTGCTGACCCAAGTCAAGTACTTTCCAGAGTTCTGGCAATTTCACTTCAAGATCCCTTACACCTCAGGCAAGAACTTTCTCACAAATATAGCAGTCAAAAAACAGCCCGAGAAATAAAACAGGTACAGCATCACCTTGAGAGTCCTAAACCTTTCAGGAGCTGTGTCAGGACAGGGTAACAGATGTGCACTCACTCTGCTCTTGGATCAGATAAAAACCAACAACAACCCCACACAGTGCAATCACAAAAACCATGCTACACAGACCAAATGGAACAGGAAGCATTGGCAGGTTCTCTTAGGGATCTCTGTGTTTTTAAGGATTAAGAATAGCCAGGATTTTTAGAAGGGACTGAAGTATGCAGACATCCTACCTTGCAGCTGAACGCTTCAAGATCCAAGCAGGAACTCACTACTGCTACTACAACCTTCCAAACCCAACACAGGAGGAGTACACCTAGCTGGGTCTTTAGTAACTGTTTAAACAGGTATGCAATTAAAATACAAATGGAACATTAGCTGTTCCAATTAGCTCAGCTTCACAGCTGCAAAGCCTTTTAACAGGGAACTGGGGCTTATATTACTTATATTACATCTATTACTGAGAGAACCAGCAAGAATCCCTCAGTGCTCTGTAGTTCATTTTCCTTCTGTGCCGTTTCAGCTCCAGTACACCAAGCATCTCATGAAAACATGATGCATGGAAACATTTCATCCCAAGGACAATGTTGGCATGAGAACAAATGGCTGTAAATACTATGAATTAGTTTAGGTTGAAAGTTGCAAGGAGTTTCCTAACTGGGAGAGCACTGGAGTCAGAATAGCCTGCAGGGCAGGGAGGGAAAGGACACAGGACAGTAGAAACCTCACTGGTTTGTAGATGAAATTCAATAAATTTGTTAAAGGGCGAGGTGACAGATTGCAGCAGTCAGAGGGTGTGCTGGGCTCCTTGGCCAGTCCCCAGCAGGCCTTTCCCTGTGTACAAGGGAACTACATCCCTTACTCTGTCACATTGTTATGATGGTGCTGCATGGAATCCTCTGGAAAAATAACTGATTCATAGTTTGTGAACAGACGAATAGTTGAGTATAGGCAGGATCATGGTGGTGACCCCTTCCACTGGCACAGCTGTAGCCAGGAGGAGCCAAATTCCTGTTGTGGTGGCAGCATCAGGCAAAGAGCAGGATTCAGTGGATCACTAATAACCACCACTCGTGTTTTTCCCTTGGGATCATTAAATACTGGGAGCTTCCCCCTGAGACTCCTGCATCACCCACTGCCTTTGCCCCCTGTGTGAAGGGCCAAGGCAAGTGGACATACTTTAGGGACTAGATTTATGCTTCCACTTTTCCCTTCATTTTCTAAGGAAAGCACACTGTTATGTTCACTTTAGTCTGGTAGTGTTTTCCTCTCTGAGTGGTTTAGACTTGAGACATCAACAAAGGTAGGTCAGGAAGGATAATTTCGATTTGCATATACAAATGATAATTACACACTGCAAATTTGCATGCGACCTTTGGTAAGCCTTTTAGAAAGCCACGTGGATTGATTTCACAAACACACATTTGTTAGGATATCAAGGTATGCTGCGTTATGCTTAATTTTAAATAAGGCTTTAATTAAGCTGCTTGAAAGCCTACAATTTAGAGATTCATTAGAATTTCTTGCCAACCAGTGCTCATTTTCACGAGGGTTATTCCAGCTCATGGGAGGATAAATATAATTCATGGTGTCTCTACATTCCCAGTGCACAAGGACTGCCATGAGGTTTTTCAGCAACACTTTAATTCATCACAACGGAAGTGTTAATATTTCACTTTAATACAAAATACATAATATTTTGAAATATTCTTGTATGAAAAATGAAAATGACCTTTAAATCTATACAGGGCAGTTCCTTTGGGCACTTTTAATGCAATAATTTATTAAGTTCCTATATTCATCATGTGTACACAAATACCATGTAAATATTACAGCTGTACTCCATGACAAAACAAGTGTAATGCAGACAGAATCATACAGAGAACTGACAAATGGGAAAAAGGGGAAATTTAGTATTTTCTGTACAAAAAAAATATGCCACTTTTTGATAATTTGTAAAAATGCATAACTTTTGGCATTTCAGAGAAGAACACTGTATAAAAATAAATATTCTATGTACAGTAACACACACAGGTCAGTCCAGGGTTAGAATCATCACTGCAAAAGAAAATACAAACAAGTGTTAGTGACAGCTCACAGGGGGAAGGACCACACCATGGGGGGAAGGACAATGTTAGGGAAGCTGGCTCTGGGTTTTCCAGAAGGAAAAGCAACGGTGATGGATCTCAGCAGGGACCCTTTCCATCTCTCCAGGTGGCAAAATGAGGGTGGTAGATTCATCCCAGGCTGACTCCCTCCACCCTCTTCCTCCCACTGTGGCTTGAGCACTTGGCTTTAACACCCACAGCAGGCACTGAAGGTGGGCCAGACCCAGAGAGTGCAGGGCTGCCTGAGGGAATCCAGGTGGAAATCTCATCTTTGTGCAAGGTTTAGAGAGCTTTGGGGCCAGGCGGCTCAAAGGCCACGGATACAGGTCTCTCCTTTGTAGCCCACAGAGCTGAACTGCGATATACAAATAAGGAGGAGTTTCGGTTGCCACTTTTCTGGGATACAGTCCTGGAAATCCCATCCATGCATCCACACCTCTTCTGCCCTTAGCCAGATTCATGGAAAAACATCAGCAGGAGCCACAGCACTGCCAACTCAGCACAGCAACATTTCCAAGATTACTTTACCTTATTCCAACAGCCTTGAACCGGAAGGCCATCTTCCCCCTGTGAAAAAGATGGATGAAATAGCAGTTTAGGACACAGAAAGTAATACAGAGATGGAGAAAGGAAGGCGTGGGTTAACTGTTACTGCAACAAACAGTTTGAACCAGGGCTGGAGGAATAGTCTGAGAGATATTCCTCATCCTTTGGATGACCCAGACTTCCGGCTGGCAGAACCAGTGCAGCCTGAAGCAGGAGCTGGGGTGAAGAGGGGGAATGCCTGCAGGCTGTGCAAGGGGCTTATGTACCTGAGAACCACTCTCCCCTAAGGAGTCTATCCAAGCTTCCGTGAAGGAAGAAGAGAAGGAGCACAGGAGGTCCAACTCAGCCAGATAAACGCTGCCACAGGGTGGCAGTGGAAAGTGAGAGGTGGCTGGTCTGTGTCCTCAGGCTTGGCTCTCTAACACTGACCTCAAAAGCCAATCAATCAAGTCAGCATCAACCTGAGACCCTGAGGAGGGTCTGGAAAAAAAAAAAATCTCCATTTCCTTTCTGTCCTGTGTGTTAAAGGGTTTGCTTTGTCATGTAAGACACTGTCCAGTTATCTCCTCTTGCCTCTGGGGAGATGCTGCTCCAGGGAAATTAGGAAGACAAGCAGCTGAGCAGCACCTCTGATGCTTCAGGATGTCTCAGCTGATTCTCTGAAACGGCACTTTGGCTTCAATAACAGCACTGGGATTCCTGTGGAAATCCCCTGACACTTCTGCAACCAGGATGTCTTGGGCTCCATGATTGGGAAACGCTTTTGTAAATGACTGCCATTCATTTCAACCCTGTGCAGCCCTCTTTGATGGGCTAGCTATGACACCAGTGCTAAGGTGTTCTGGAGCAGCAGATAAAGTCAGGTGTAAGGAAATACATATCTGACACGAGAAGTCAAATTCTTGTGCTGTGTGCCGGTGGCAGATTCATGGTCTATCACTGTTCCCCAGGAAACCCCCAAAAAATACCAACAGAAAAGCAGATGCGCAGTAATATATTGAGAAATGAACTATTTACTGGAGATGCACTTCCAGGGGGCTGATGAACTGAAGTTTGCCATGACATTATAACAACATTGCTTTTCAAACGCATTTTTTGGACTTTGGTCTCCTTGTGCTGTTTCCTCCCCTTCCCCCAAGTATGTGGAAATACGGAATTACAAGTTATTTACTGAGTAAATGGCGGTATTCCCATTGGTACACCGGTGGTGATAGGAATGAGTGGTACAGTGCATGGCAGGAGGAGATGGGAAGTTAGGTGTATGAAGGAATGGGAGGCCAGGGAGTCACAGCTTAGGGATCAAAGGAAGACCAGGGTCACAAGGAAGTGTTTGTTGTGTGCGAATGTGCCGAGAACGGAAACATGACATGCTTATTAGTGCCAAGGATCTCCTTCCACATATCTCAGATGTGCAAAGAGTTAGTTCACAGCCTTCATAAGCTACACACATGGATGTGTCAGCTGGATGCTAAGCTTTTAACCTAGTTGGATCAAAAAACATGCTTATTCACGTTCCCAAGGTAGCTTGCATGCCAGAACACCATGTATAAAAAATAACAGCATCCATATTTCATCAGATTCTCTGGCAAGTTTCCCTTAATTAAGATACTTTTGAAAAGAAATATGAGTTCTAATATGGCCATGTGGGGTAAATCCTCACTGGGAGCAGTGACAAAACCAGAAGGGTCGTCTGCCAGGGCACTGGTGGAACACTTGCACCTGTGAAATTAGGTGCCTCACTCAGCCAGAGGTTACTCCATAAAAACCTGGCTATGACCATTGAGAGACAAAACACACAGCTCTGTGGTCTTCCTCCTTTGTGCACTGTTCTGGGAAGATATGGTTTCATCTGTGGGACTGGAAGAAGTTTCTACTATTCAGAATTTACAGAGCAGAAAGTGAGACTTCACCAGTGGTCACTGCCCCAAAGAGGCAATGCCAGCACACAAAAAAGGGAACATTGGAAGGAAAATTATGTTAGTCCTTCACAAAGCTCAAATAAAAAAGACTCTTAATGGCACTTTCATGGCTTTTGTTTTTTTCCCCCTCAAGAAACTAGGAAAAGCTTCCAAACTAAATGTGGCTTTTTGCTTTGGGATGCATTTTCCCAGCTAGTTGAACCAACAATATCCCATCCCTTGTAGATGGCATCAAATATCCTTAAGTGAGCGTAAAGCTTGGAAGACCATCCTCAAGCAAACCTTGTCATGCCAAACAGGGCTGAATGGGCAGGGGAGTAAAAATTTCTTTTTATTATGAAGATGTTGAGACTGTCCCAGGGAGCAAAAACATCACCTGAATGCTGCATCTCCAGACAACTCAGAGAAAATGAACAAAGTGGTGACCTTCACTGGGACACTAAGAAGTCAGCTGGGGTTGAGTGTTTCTGAATACTTTTGTCCTGCAACCGTTGGGCTAGATCAGGCACTAATACAATAACCATTTTATTACTTGAATAGAATGGATATTGGGAAACAGGCAATTCTAAATTCAAGTTTTTTGGATGCTATGGGTACAATTTGGACTTTTGGGGAGAGTCATAAAATAGGAATTATTCAGCAGGGAGGTTAAGTGTCCCCATTAATGTTTCACATGGGCTTACTAATGGGATAACTATTATTTTCAGTCATCTTCATGTATGGGGCGACTGAGGTCATGTGGAACCGCGTCAGGCTGTGCTCAACACACACAAGCACTTAAAAATAGAGTTAATGAAGGACACAAGCACTGCAGCTCCTTGTGAGGAAGCCGAGCCAGTGCAGAGCTGGGTCTGCATATGTTGGTTTACTGGAAATTGTCAAAGTGAAGGCGAAGGAAGAAGTGAAGCGGTTGTAAATAAAACCACATTCCAACTCTATTTTTTCTCATGCCACAAAGTACTGCTGACAACAGCTGGGAATCAGAATGAAGGGAAGGGCCTGGGTCTGACAGCAGCAATGAGAGGAAGGGAGAATGGAGACAGGTAAGGAAGGAGTGCCGAGTGTTTCTAGGGCATGCAGCTATTTGGGGGCATCAGCAAACAGCACCAAGAGCCAAAAAGCAAACGAGCATGCAGGAAAGGGAAGGTACACCATACCAATGGGCATGGGGCATCCAGGCCGTCCAGCCCAGGTAACCCCGGCTCACCCTTCTCGCCTTTAAAACCTCGGAGACCCTGTTCATGAAATCAACCACTATCGTTATTTCAGTCAGCGCCAGCCAGCTCCATGACCCAGGAGGAGAGGCCGAGTCCCTGCTGGGACTGGCACAGGGCACTCATCTGCACTCCCAGCACAGACCCCTGTCTGCACAGTGAGCTGTGTCTGCATCAGCAGCAGGAGCAGTTTCCTTTCTGGTTTTCTGTCATCTGCGAGCCAGGAGGTGCTTCTCTGAGTTAAAGCTTGAGAGGATGGGAATGGTGGTTCCTCCATTCCAAAATCATCCATTAAGAAACCCAGCAGCTGGATTTCTAAAAGCATGATCCTCCCAAGGACTTCTGGAATTTGTGGCACTGCTAGCAGGTTTTTGGCAGCATTTGCTGCAGCATATGAATTTAGATAAAAATGTACGCATATTTCTGTATTTATTCATTTGCCTAGACTTATAGCCAATCTGTTTTGACAGAAACACATCCCATTTAGGATAACTGAGACTTGTTCTCCCTCTGGGTAGTGCAGCTCAAGTGCCCTGTGTGCTCTCAGGCCATCACATCAGCTGGCTGTTATTCCAAGGCAAGGAAACCAGCATTCCGGTTTTGCTGTCACATGGATTTGATCCCATCGAGCATCTCCAGAGAAGAGCCATAACCAGCAGCAAAGGAGACAGGGCTCTATCCACAGGGGAGAAAGCCCTGAGCTCCCAGCACATGGGACACCCCACGTACCCAAACTTTGTGAGGTCTGGAAGAGGAAGGAACATAACCATGGTCATTCAGCAGCCTGATCTCTCAGAGGATCAGTTGGTCCCACAGCTTTGCCACAGGCTGTGGTGGGAACCCAGCTGGGCCTTATCCAAACGTTGTACTTTTGCAAGACCATTGTTTATGTTATGATTTCCTTCTGTCTTCCCCAGCAACACATCTTAAAACAATACATTTGATGAAACAGGACATACCAACGGACAGGGTGCATCTAATCCAGGTGCTCCTTGGTCTCCCTTATCCCCTTTAGACCCTCTAGAGCCTTTCTTGCCCCTCTCCCCCTGTAAATAATAGTTTAGTCCAAGAAAAAAAGAATACACAAAAGCTTTAGGATCATCCATTTCAAACAAATGTCAGCGATAGTTTAAAAAAGGATAAACATTTAGGAAACATTTTAAAATAAATCTCCCTCTGAGATGTTAAGTGAAGATCAATGTATGGAGCTGCTGAGCTGTAAGTGAGCTGCATAAACACTGTGGCTGCAGTCCCACACTGACAGACTGCCAGGGCTCGGCATCAAAGGGATCATCACTCCACTTCTCAGGGCTTCCCATACATAGAGAGGGGCACCTTGGAGAACTGGCTGACCCCAGACACACAGCATGGGAAACCACCCCCTGGGCCAGCACTGTGCCACCTTATCTCAATCTCCAGCTGGCCGGGAAGGTCCCTCTGCCACTGGAGCTGTGGGATAGCACTGAGATGGTTTTTTATTCCTCTGAATTCCCATTCTTAAACAAAATCTCACTCAGGGAACTGTCAGCCAGGGAACGAAGGAAGTACTCAGCTCTGAGTCTGCACAGTCTGGCTGTCCTTTGGGATGCTCTGAGTAGTGCTCTCCCAAAAAACCTGTCAGACCAGAGTGTAGTCCTAGGCAGCACAGCCACAGGGCAGCAACTGGTCCCTGATCCTTAACTGGCAGCACAAGGCAGGACACAGTGTGGTATTTGCCAGTTACATCCACACCAAATCCTTCCGTAGAACAGGAAATTCTCAGAGCTGCTGAACATGAAACAGGGGGAAGGGCTGCTGCACAGGGAACTGAACTTAGGGTCCTCATGGGGAGTGTTAAAGGAATTAAGGGATAAAATCAGACAGCACAGGCTGCTGCTTCTTCTTTAAAAAAAAAAAAGTGTTAAACCCAAAGCTGGCAAGAGAAATGGATGGGAAAGGAGAGGCAATGAGGAGAAGTCACCCAGAACCAAGCACTGGAATGGAAAGGATAATCCAGGAAAAATGCAGCATGGATTGCTCTGGAGGAAGGAACCAGGAAGAAAGGTGGAAGAGGAGGAAGGGATAAAGGGGACAAAGGAGCGAGGAAGATGCACAAACATGACCTGTAGGAGCAAGGAAGATGCACAAACACACAACTCACCCTCCCCCACTCTGGCATTAAAATAACAGCAGGACAAGTTCAGGTTTCACACTTTTTCAGCTGGATTACACAAAATGCTGCCCGTTCCCAATGCCATTAGTGCCACAACCCCAGAAACAGCTATGCTGATCTCCTGCTCCAAGCAGAGAGCAGCAGGAGCATTTCTGGGATTTAAAAAGCATAGAGGAAAAGGGAGGATTTTGGCAAACTGGGACAGAGTAAGGGGAAATCCCTGTACAAAGGCTCAGTAGCAAAAGGGGTATTTTCTAGGGTGCCCCGAGATATTGCACTTGCCCATTTACACTCCTGAGTTTCTCACACTTTTCCATTGCAAACCATGGGCTGCAGTGAGGCAGAGTTCATGCAGGCTTCAAGGGGCCAGCAAAACTCCCCACTCGTGCTTTCCAGCTCATCCTCTACGAGGAGCTGCAATTTCTCCCAGTTTTCACTTGCCTTTATGCCAGAGCTCAGAGAAATCCCATCTAATGAAAGCTAATGAAAGATCCTTCTTTTAACTAAGACAGTTCAAAAACCAACTGAAAAAGTATAGGAATTAAAAATGACACTTTTTTAGAAGCCACACAAGTAAAAAGTGAAGAGAAAGTTAAGAAGCAAAGCCAGAAATGCAATGATTAAAAAAGGGGAGAACTTTGGTGCTTCCATGAAATTTGAACCTTTCTCCCCTAGTTTAAGATGCCAGTTGGCTAGTGCTGTCCAAAACTGCCCCTTCTGTGCAGAGTAAGGTCAGAAATCCATTGCAGATAGAGGACAGAGAACATTCACTAAACATCAAAAGCAAATCCATATAATGAAATCATCGCATGGGCACATGCACTATAAAAAATAACACCTTCAGATAAATTTAGGTGATGCCAGACTCTTATGAATAAAAGATGTGACTACATACACTTGTACTGTATTGAACTGCTTGACATTTATACAATTGTAAAATTACAGACTCGAATCCAAAAGTAATTTATATTTCTAAATATAAATTATATCCACCCATAGCTCTTAAATATTTTTATCAAAAAGATTCAGACTCAAAGCCTTAACAGGCAAGAAAACCTGACGAAAAAGAAGGAGCTTCTCAACATGCACTTCTTAACAATGTTTATCTTTCAATAGCACAGGTGGTACAATGGGAAAGCTGCCATTCCTGGTACTGGGTTTGACCCAGCTCTTCACCATCACATCCATTCAGGACAATGCCTGAGGAGACTTCAGGCCAGATTCCTCAAGACAGGCAAATTTAATTTATCTTTTCAAAATTTCCATCTTTCAAATTCTCTGCAGGATTGTTTGCTAGAAGACAACCTTCTTTTTCATTCAGGGACAGTTCAGAAGTACCGAAATGAGATTTGCTGGCTGCATCTCAGCTAATCCTCCCAGGAATCCCCACACACACATCAGGAATTAGATAAGCAGGATTTCCTAAAGCACACCATGTTGGCCTAACTCAAGTCCTGTGCTTCAGTTAGAACAGAGGTGCGACCACAATGAACACACCAGAAAACCCCTCTGGGTGCCTTCAGAGAGACGTAGCACAATGTTCCAGGTGAAGGAACAAGCTATGGGTATCACCTCCTGAAACACAGGTGTGCAAAGTTACTTGGATGGAGGTCTGGCACACAAACACACGCTGGCTGCCACAGGTGCTCAGGGGATTACTGGGCTGTCACTGTGTACAGGTGCTAGCCATTAAACACAAGGAGTTCTTCTGGTAACTTACCCGGACTCCCTTGTCACCAGACGGACCTTGTAAACCCTGAAATGCATCAACACACAAGAAATATTTGAAAGCAAGCAGACTTCACCATATTCCCACTAAAGAGAGGAATGTGTGCTCAAGCTTTGGGGCCTTTTTTCCATTTATACCAATGGCTATGTCAAAAATAAACAACAGTTTTCCAGCAGGCAATCTCCTCTTCACCTCTATCAGACCATGCAGGCAGTAACACCACTACCACCTACTCTATGTACTCCTCAGACAAGAAACAAATTAGTTATGACAATGCAAACTTTCTTTTTCGTGTTAAACAACAAAGCTGTTCCATGACCTCATTAGACCACAGCACCAACACTGCCCCATCTTGCGAAAAAGCAATCCCAGACAGTGGAATTAACCTCACTGAAGGCAGCTTTTGTCCCTGCAATGCCAAGACAGGGCTCTCTCAGACAGGCAGGAGGCAGGCACCCAGGCTGTGAAAGGTAAAGGGAGCTGCCTAAAAGCAGTGCTTTGGACTAAGAAACACACCCTGGGAGTCCCACACAGCATCTTTGGGTAGTTCAAGGGCCAAGGTGAATTAACAATTTCCTTTCAGCCTCCTCCACATCACTCTGAGGCTGCTCTGAAGCTACTCAGTTTTTTCTGTCACTGCCATGGTGAACAAAATCTTGTAACTTGAGTTATGCCTAACCCAGCTGTGACTGCAAACACTGTGTTACAGCAGCACCTTCAGCTGCCAACCACAGCAAGGAAACAGGCTCCGGAGATAAATCCCTAGGATTCCCATACTTACAGGAAGTCCTGCTGGCCCCATTGGTCCTGCAATTCCAGGATCTCCTTTACTGCCCTAAAATGGATACAAAAGAGTAGAAACTGTTCACATTCCTATTCAGTACTAAAAGGCAGCTGAGCACCATAGAAGAAAAAGCAAAGAAGGCATTTTAAAGCACCTGAAAACCCCCAAGGATGAGATACTCAAGCACTAAAGAAGCCCTGCTGAGGGTCTTTTATGCACAAGGAGAGGGCAATCCCAGCTGTGGAAAAGCCTAGAGCTCCTCTATCCCTCAGAGAAGTTAGAGCATTCATCAGTTCTGAAGCAAACTCACCCTTTCTCCTTTTGGTCCTGCTGGTCCCGAAACCCCAATTGGTCCTGGAATACCCTGCAGTTGTAGGAAGGAAAACACATCAGGACGCTTTTATCCCAGGGCCTCCTTAAAGCCAGGAGACACTGCTGCTCCCTTAGGAAAAGCACAGCTTAGAAGGATAGGCTGGTGGTGGAAGGCACCTAGCACCACTACAGCTTTCAGTGTTGGTGGAGATGGATCTGAAGTAGTTGGTAATGCAATTTGAAGAACACAGGAACTACTATGTTAGATCACACCAGCCCACTGTAGAGAGCCTCATTTTTAATTCTGAAGCTCTCTTGACAATTATTTCAGCAGGCATTTCTACCAGATCCACAAACAGGAATTCTTTCTTGCTAGTTTATACCAGACATGGCTGAGAGCTGTAGCAGAATAAAGGCCATTTACACACATGATAAGCAATTTGCTTTTCTTTTTGCTTATTTCCTTATTTTCTTTACCCCCTCCCAGGGCAGCATAGTTGAGCGGGATGGGAAGCACTGGGTCAGTGGTTCATGCAAGGTGACAGACCCCAAGCTGCAGCACTGAATGCAGATGTGTGCAGGCACAGATGTGAGCTAGGAGGGGTATCCTCCAGTTCCTCTGCTCCCTTTTTGCTGTTCCTGTCACTCCACCAGGCTCCCAGACACGCTGACAGGAAAACCCAGTGTTTTTCTCCCACCAACACACCAAACTTCCTTGCTGGTGCTCCTGAGACTGGCCTGGCCTCTGGGAAATTAATCAAAGTGATCTTTAATGTTGGCAACATGGTGGTTCAATAATAGTCCCTCTAAGAACAGGATTCCAGCACCTTCAACTCAGACTCTTTGAACCACACAGGTATGGGTCTACAATTCCCTCATGGAGCTTCCATAAAGGGACACTTTCGAGGTGCATTACCTGACTCCTAGGAAGAACCCAGGAGCAAGCTTCCCAAATGGGAGAGGCTTTTTCTAAGAGCCTTAAAGCAAAGGGTCTTGCACTTTTTAATGTCACTCTGCAATCCTTCACTAAAGTAACCCCCTCTGATGCAAGCAGGACGGCTCATGCAGATCAGGAGAGTTTTTCAGAGAAGTCAAGGTCTGCAGTATACAAGTGAAGGAGTAGCTCATGCAGCACACAACTTGAGCGTGGCGAAGGAAGAGAGAAATTCAGGCTCTCCTTATCCGTGCAATTGTGGAAATCTCAATTGCCTTCACTTATGCATCATTTAGTGCCATGAAATACATTGAAATCTCCCCTACATGTCTATAAAATTGTATCTACAGTTTCCCCCAGCAAGTGACTGTATAAGCTGCCACTCAGATTCTCTTCAGAAGTCAGAGCAGCTGAAATTATTCTCAGCTACACTGAGAAGGAGAAATTGCTTTTTGTTTTTAAATAGCCAAATGGATTGTACATGGGTGATCTGTGATTTCCCAAGAGGGATTAAAAATATTTGGCTGTTATTTAACAGCTGTTCTCCAAGAATAGCAGAGTGGTTTGCAGAACCAGGTTGGCATTTCTTAGAGAATAGTTTGGGGTCTGCAGGGCCCTTAAAGGTCACCTCATACCAGCCCCCTGCAATGGGCAGGGACACCTTCCATTATCCCAGGTTGCTCCAAGCCTTGTCCAATCTGGCCTTGAATACTGCCACAGCTTCTCTGGGCAACCTGTGCCAGTGCCTCACAGTAAATCACTTTTTCCCAATATCAAATCTAAACCTACTCAATCTTTCACTTTGAAGCCAGTCCCCCTTGTCCTGTGACTACAGTTCCTGATGATGAGTCCCTCTCCCGTCTCATGGAGAACAACAGGTTGGAGACCCCTCAGGATAAAAAGGACAGGAGAACAGAGCATCATGGAACCATGCAGAGGTTTCATTCCTCTTGTTACTGAGACAGAGTGGAACAAGTAGGCTGTGACCCCAGGATCCAGACTTGTAGCACCAAAGAAGACAAATGTGTGACATCACTCCTCATTTTAAGTTTAACCCCCTCCCAAGCCTGCTTTGGTAAAAATAAGATTATTCCTGGTGTAAACAAGACTGGTGTGGAAGACACAAAATGAGTCACGATACTGGGGAGGACGAACGTGGGGTAACAGAGAAATGGAACTCACCGGTGGTCCAGGCCTGCCGTCTAAACCTGAAGCACCCTGAACAGGCGGGGAGGGTTCACAAAAACAAGGCAGAGGAGAGGGGAGGAGGGTGAGGGGAAAGGAGGGGAGGGGAGAGGTGAGTAAAGCAACGACTTGACACAAACATATGCTTGCAATTAACAAAAATTAAGATCTCACAGACAGGTGATGGCACTTACAAGCAAACCAACAAAAACATAGAAACATTGAATACATATAATGTTGACCTGCAACTTTCAGATCCTCTTAAGAGTGCAAATTTCCCTCCCTCAGCGCTGCCAGGAAAACTCCTGAGGAAGCAGCTGTTCTGTGACAGGTGGTAAAAAGGACAATGTGACAGTGGAGCTGGAATCTGCACTGCCTTTGTGGCAGGCTGGGCAACACAGGTGAGACACAAGGCTCAGGGGCTGCTGGTCACCGAGGCATTTACAGGCAGCGCAGAACCATCAGCTGTTCAAGTTGCTATCAAGAAACCCAGGGCTTGTGGTGCCCACTAGGTCAGCTGCAAGCTTGCTCCACTCCACATGCAGTTGTTTGGAGGCTTATGAAACAGGTGGCTCATCCCCCTGTGTCACCAGCGCAGATTTACACCAGACTGAGATCGAGTGGCACTTTGCCGTCTGCTCGGCTCTCGCCCTCAATTTCCTCATCCATAAGACCTAACTGTGGTTCTGCACAAGGCCCATCAAGCCCAGTGGCCTGTCTAAGAGACAGTGGTTGGGAGGGGAAGCTGTGGTAGGATATAAATACCAAATACTGAGCTTTCCTCCTCTTGAGCATTACAAACTCCTCACCCTGTCAGCCACGGAGAAGCCCAAGGCTACTGCAGACAATCAGGACTGGAATTCCCGCATGATGTCAAGCCCCAAGTCAGAGAAAAAGGCAGCAGATCCAGCTGCAGGATTTTACAGTCTGAAATATTTCAGAACCTGCTTGGCACTGCATTTACTTTGATGGGCTGAAGATACACTGGATCAGGCATGGAAAAGCTTATGAAGATAGTTCAGTGGCTCTGAAGAAGGGTATGAGTTCCACAGTACCCAATCTCACAAGCTGTGCTTCCTGGTTGGCCAGCCGATATTGCTGATCCAAACAAAATATTCCAAAGAGGACCCTTCTGAGCCAGACTTCCCACCTCCACGGCTCAGGAAGAGTGATGGGAAAAGCCAAGGGACCTTTGAACCCATGGGGCTCACTGCTGTAGGAGAAGCAGCTACCACATTCCCTGCCACAAAGATGAGTTGTTGGGATAATCGCTAAGGCATCTTCTGCTCAGACTGTCACGAGGATCTCCTTCCCCTGTCCGGATACCCCACAGGCTTGAGGAATAACCATTTACACAGAAAACTTCTATTTGCATTTCTCAGGGGACTGGGTTCTGACTTCTCACTGCTTCACTGAGGGACGACCCCTTGCCTTTGAGCCTTACAAAAGCACCCCTTTCTCCCCTCTGGCTCTGCCTGGAGCCCTGGGAAATGCATTCATGCTGGGCTCATTGGAGCGCCTGGGGAGTTAGAGGGGATTCATTCAAGCTCCAGAAAGGAACTACTGTTCAGCACAACTAAAGGAGGACAACGTTTTACAAACAAAGACACGCACATTCCAGGCAAAGTCAGGGACAAGGGATCTGGGTGGTCAAACACAGGACAAAGCCACACAGTACATGAGATGCACTCTGCAGTGTTCATTCCAGGCTGAACATTTGGAGAAGGGGGAAGGTCTACTGTGCCACCAGTGCTTTTTATGATGAGAGAACTTGGGGGCTGGCGGGACAATTGGGTGGGACAAAGTTACCACCAACTCATCATCAGCTCTGTAACTAAAGCTCCTGCAACTTCTCTATAACACATTGTGCCCCAATTCCTCTCACTAAGCCAAGCAGTGCTCTAGCTCCAGGCTGATGGGACCAAGTTCACACACAGCAGGGACATGCTGGGTCAGGGGGAGCACTGATTCCACGGCAGAAGGGACTGGAATGTTTCAGCTATCAAAGAAGCTGGCTGCATTAAGAACCACCATGCTTTGTACAAAGCTTAGCCCAGGAGACAAAGGGCTGGGGAAGGTGTTTCCCTTTCCACATCTCTGACTTATGTTTCTGGCCTTGCCCTGAAGTGCAGAGAACCCCCAGGAAAGCTATTGCTTGTTTTTCCCAGTTCTGCCAGAAGCAGGAGGATATAAAGTGGTCAGTGATCTGTCCAATAGATCTAGAAGTTGAAGGCTCAGTTCAGAAATTGAGGCTTTGGGTTTAAAAAGCAAAGGCACTGTTATTTATAGACCATCTCTTTCTCTGACTTTACATACCAAATCCCCACATGTGTCTCCTATTGAGGGATCTTTTTACAGCTGATATTAAGTTTGGCTCGCAAAGTGCTGCTGCTTCCTGGATACTTACGGGTAATCCCAGTGGCCCTCTGTCTCCTTTTTCACCCTGGGCACCCTTCTCTCCTTTCACTCCATCAATCCCTGCTTCCCCCTAAAGGAAGGATGGAGCAGAAAATAAACCCACCGTAACAGCACTTATATAACAAACATTCCTCCCTTCAGAAAGCACTGGATGGCAGTGGGAATACAAGAGGCAGCAGAGCAATGCTTTAGCCCAATTCTCAGCCCAATTTGAAGAAAACCACTGTCATTCAAATTACCCCTGTGCAAGCACCTGTTTTAACTCAGTGGCAATGAGACTCAGGCCCTGTGGGTAAAAATGTTCAGAGGAGAACTGAGCTCACTGTGGTGCTGCTCTCCCTGCTGTTGTTGCTGCATATATATTTATACATAAATATAAATAACCAGAAGTTATCTGATACGGTGGGTTTACATTTTAAGATGTGGATCCATGGAAGTGAATGACAGGTCTCTACAAGCCTTGAAGAAAAATCATACAGAAATGATGTTTGGAAAGACTTTTGTAAATGCTAAGGCATCAGTTTCAACATTTCAGAAAAAAAAATTTTCAGCATTCTTTGCCCAGCTCTATTTTTAAAATTCTGCATTATAAACTATAAAGCAATATTAAACAAAACACTCCTTTTTCTTAAATTCTAAATGTAACCCAAAACTTTTTTCCTCCTCATTCATGGTCATAAGGTTTTTTAAAACACAGCCATCCCTTTTAGTCCCCAAACAATTCTGGTGGCCAAATTCTAAGGATAATCAGAAGAATTAAGACACTTTACACATTTTCCAATCTTTGCCCAGAACGTCACCAGAAAGATGCAGCTCTCCTTGAACATTTCCACTCCATTATTTTTCATGTAGGATCTGTTTTACAGTGGGCAAGCCAATGGTGCAGGCTGAGCACTTAGACGGAGATTAGAAAGGTTGTTGCACCAAGGACAGTGAAGTTCTTGGGTGCTTTACAGCAGAATGTACAGGGTAATTTTAAGATTAATTTTTAGCTAGAGCTCAGTTCCTTAGGACTGTGTGGCAGACTATTCATCCCACTGTACCGATCTCCACCCCCCAGACAAAGATTCCAACTGTGTTCTCATGGGCAGAATTCCGTGGACCAGTGAATTCCCACTTCTCTGGGTGAAAATTTGAGGGAATGACCATTTTTCTGGGTCCTAAAATGAGAGCTGCTAATCCACTTCCTTCAAGAAAGTATCCAGAAAGATTTATCCTCTTACCAAGATGGAAGAAAAGTACCACCTGAACACTAGAAAGTTGTTACTAAAGGGAATTCTAGCATCTGGGACAACTTTTGTTACATTTCAGTATGTGATATTTTGTACTCTTACCTTGGGTCCAGGAACGCCCTGAAGACCCTGTGTTGGGGATGAGAGACAAGATATGAGTCATGTTTCAGGATGGGCTTTAAACTCCAGGTACCCCAGTTACATGCACAGTACAAAGGTTTCTCTTTCTGGGGCATGAACCCTCAGCCCAAAGGGCTCTTTATTTGTGTAATGGGCACTTCATGTACTGTTCTCATCTCTAACCAGGAGCCTCTTGCCAAGCACTCCCTGGCAGGGGGCCAGGTGCGCTGTTAAGACAATTTCTGCAGTTGATCCCTTTAATCCCATCCATCCCATCTCACTACTGCCTTCCCTTTCATCTCAGACTAACAATCTTCTCTCTTTGCCCACCCACCCCACGGTAGCTCTGACCTACCCTAGGGGTGGGTTTGGAAGTGATACTAAGCATGTTCCCATTTTAACACTGCAGTGGTCCCGGCTGTCTTCTCCACAGAATCCTCCCCAGCCACTGCCTGTTCTAATCCCATTCCCAGTGCCTTGCTCCTCAGGTGAATCACTCAAACTTACTGGAGGTCCTGGAGGGCCTTGGGGTCCAGGGGGCCCAGATATCTGGAAAGCAATGCAAGAGAAGTCACCATCGATGCGTTGCGCTCAGGGGCAAAGTGGGGCTGCTCAGAGGGGAGACAGGACACAGGGTGCAGCAGAGCTCCTCTGCCAGGCTGGGAAACCTGGACTCCCCCTAAGGACTGCATTAGGAAGCAGCAGCAATCCGGGACTGAGTGGTGGGAAGCGGCAGCAGGACTCGGGGAGGGTTGTGCAAAAGTTGCCAATATTTAGGAGGAAGGAAAGCAGCGAGGATTTTACCAAAGAAAAGTCAACTTCCACTGCTCTACCACCATTCCTACAAGGAGGCATAGGATAAAAGAGTAAAAGACAGGAAAGGTGGTGTCTGGCTCCACACGTGTCAATAGCCTGTGGGACTCTTTGCTGCAGGGCACCCCAAAGCTAGGGATGAGCTTTGAGGGGAGAACGGGCAAATTCGACAACACCAAATTCTTTTGGGGAAAAAAAAAGGAAGAAAATACATGTGTATATATACACATGGAAATAATTGCCAGGAAATCCATTTACTGCAAACGCTAAGGGAAGTGTTTGTTATGCTTTCCAAGGTCTGTTCTTCCCTAGGCACTCCTTATTGATTGGTGGTTGTGAGAGAGATTGTTCCGGTGTCAGGGAAAGGAGGGCATCGAGAGCCAGAGGTGGCTGTCGATCCAGCCCCACAGCACGAGGCTTGCTGTCCTCAGCGCAGGGGGGTCACCAGAGGGGGCTGTGCCAGTTTCCAGCATCACTGCTGCCAAATCATCCCTCCCCTCCTGCCCAGATCACGGAGGAACACGGGAACAGTAACCTACCGATTCTCCGGGATTTCCTTTGTCTCCTCGCTCCCCGGGCTCACCCTTCTCTCCCTGCACAAACAGCAGAGCCCGTCAGCACCGGCTGCGCTCCGGAGTCTCCCTCCATTGAGGCTGCCTGTGAACCACCCATGTGCTGGCAAGCAGCAGCTCCCCCAGGAGAAGTGGGAACAGACCATGTGTTTCACATTCCCTGTCTGCTGCTGGAGGCCTGACGGATACTCTGCAACACCTAACAAAGGCCTCTGAGGCTCCCAGGATTCTCAGCACTTTGGGAAATGAGCCCTCGTGTGCTGCTCTATGCTCTTTTCTCTTTACCAAGCAGGAAAGAGCAGCCTTTTCTTTTCCATTCTTACTGTCAATCCTGGAAGTCCAATGGGCCCTGGCAATCCTGATGGTCCTGGTATCCCTTGGTCACCTTGTTCGCCTTTCTCTCCCGTGGGGCCATCTAGACCCTATAGATCAAGAAAGATTTGTGGAGTTTTGCACGACTAAGTCAGACAGACATATAAGATACCAGTGCAAGAGCCAAGACTGGCTCTGGTCATCCCAAGAGTACTCTGAAAACTCTGGACATCCACCAGGTATCCAGGGAAATGCAGGGCTTCACTAGTATTGAAATGGAGGGGCAAATGGCTGGACATCCTCCTGTCACTGGATGCACCAGTCCCCACAGTAGGGATGGGGTACTGCTTTCCTCCCTCCAAGTTCTGCTCAGGGTTATGCTGTTTGCTGGAGTCCATGCTCGGAATCACTCCCCACAGCCAACTGTTGAGACAGCAGGAGGTTCATCCTGGTAATCCCATAGAGAGGCAGGAAGCCATTGCATAACTGCCCTGAGAGGTGCTGGGGACACAGAAGCTGTGACAGACTGAAGCTGGGAGGCTGGGCACTCTGCCCCAGTTAGTGGCTGGGTTGTGAGGGGTTACTCCATGCAGCTGCCCTCCCAGGAGGGGGTGTGCTGGTGCCTCAGCCTCCTGGCTCACAGCCAGACCTGCCTGCTTTCAGCAGCGTTTCAGTGCCAGCAGGACACCAGGCAGCAAGCTGAGGGAGGGGCACGGTGCCGAGAGCAGGGCAGGCACCTGGGGACAGCCACTCCAGCAAGAGGACAACACACGTGCCAGGAAGGCAGGAACTCCCACATTGTGACACTGCACACAGCAGCACCCACCTTGCAGGGCTCTGGAGCATCCAAGGAGCCCTGGGGCCTTGCCCCATGAGCTGGGTAGCCGCCAGTACTCAGAGAGGCTTTGATTTACTCACCGGTGAGCCCACTTGTCCTGGCTCTCCCTTATCGCCCTTTTCTCCTCTGACCCCGACAGGGCCTGGCTCTCCCTTTATTCCAGGAGGTCCATCCTTTCCTGGCAGTCCGTGAGGGCCAGGGGGGCCCATTTCTCCAGGCTTTCCACGTGGTCCCTGAATGAAATTTGCACAACATAAAGTGCAACATTTACAGATAGAGTAAGGCTGCTCCTGCCTGGCCCAGAGCCCCTTGCACTGCTCCTTTCCCCCACGGCTATGCCCTTTGGAGACAGGACAAAGTAGCATTGCGGTGACAAATGTTAGGACATTGACAAGCCATTAATGCTCCTTTTTGTGAGGCAAAATACTTTTTTCCCCTCATGGGAAAAGCAACTGTGTGATGTCAGTGACAGAGATGATGCCAGGTAAGACCTCTGAAGGGAAGAGCATCGTGCCTTACCTTTTCCCCGTCGTGGCCTGGAGGACCTGGCAAGCCAATTTCACCCTGAAACACAGAATTGTTACTTTGGCAGTTTGAAAGCAGCTATTCTGACTCCTTCTGTGGGGCACTGTGATGGAAAAGGGCAGGCATTGCAGAAACACCTACGTGGACTACTCACAGGGGAAAAAAAAGCATGAAAAATCCAGGTTTTTCTGTATTTACAAAAAATAAGGCACGAAAACCCCTGGGTTTTTCCGCAGTCATAGAATT
>VZDJ01000146.1:1817031-1830781 GCA_008694505.1 Cyanoderma ruficeps | reverse complement strand
AAACAAAAAAAAAAACACAAAAAAAACACCCCAAAAAACCCACAGAGAAAGAAGAAAGCCCCTGTTGAAACATTACATTATGTGACTGCCTGAGAATTTTCCCAATGTTGTTGATCTTGACTGCCAGCTCACAGCCCCAGTGCAGTCCTGTAGTTCCCAACCAACACAATCCCTCAGTTTGGTTCCCACAAGCTGCTTCCTGAAGAGGAGGGCAAGTAGAAAGGATCCTTCATCTTTCAGATTAGGCATTATCATTGTGGGAAAAGAGATTTTCAGGATATTGTGTGTGAGGAGGAGTGGCAGAGGACAGTCTGATAGTGCTGGACAGGAAATATAGGAGCACTGGGAAGAGTTGTGGGTGGGAATTCTGCCTGGGTCACTCCTGTGTTTCCCTGAGATCTGCAAGTGCTGAACTGAGACAATACCTTCTGTCCTGGTGGCCCTGGAGGTCCAGCCACACCTGGACGTCCTGGGGGTCCCTAGAGAAAGAAAAAAGTTGTTTTTATATTATCAACAGGGTTTGCATTTTTCTGTTTTGAAGGCAAATACCTCTCCTAAGTTTAAGGGGAAATCACAGAGGAATATTCCAAGAGATCCCTAAAATCATATTTTGTTGGGAAGATGAGGAAAGGAGAGCCCTGAGAGTTGCTCTTCCCTGCTCCTTCTTAGCACTCGCTGTTCTGAGCAGCATGTATGACCTCTTAAAGCAGAGAGATGAAAGTCCTGATTAGAATTCAAGTGCCAAGATCAGAAGGCAAGATGAACTCTTCTTTCAGCTGTCAGCTGCCCAGCTTTAGCTCCCAATGGCAAAGGCCAAGTGTTTTAGTTGCACCTGAATTGTCAGGCCATCTGCTCAGGATGGACATATAGCTACTTGTGTGAAACCCCACAGCACGGACAGGAACTCACCATCAAGGCCAAAGTTCGTATTTCCTAGGGGAAAAAAAGTGAAAAAAAATTAAAATTTAAAAAGAAAACAGCCATTGGAAAACTAAGCTTTTTCCTGGAGTCAGCTTGTTCTCCACTAATGTGACACTGGCCCAAATGAGTAAGAAGCTTACAAAATTAATAAGAGGGAAAAAAAACCCAAACACAACCCAAACTAAAAACTCACTCCAAGTCCCACAGAGCTCTTGTTCTACAATTTCTCCATTTTCCCAGTGGAATCCAGGCCAGCCCAGAGCTGGGCACAGCCACTTGCTCACTGCACTTCATCTGCACACACTTGGGAGGAAGCTTTGGTGACTTTATTCACCACCCACATTGTGGGCCGCTCCCAGGGGCATTCATGTGACCTCTGGCTTCACTGGTGTCAATACCTCAGGCCAGCCAGTTGCACAGGTATTTTCCAAAATATTGCACTCAGTGAGCTGTGGGATGAAGGGGACCATGGCACAACCAAGCATTGCCCTTTGCTGCTACTGCTGAAGAAGCAGACCTATGCTGTTCCCTGTATGTATCCCTTGGGAAATAGCAAAGCACCCACAGTCACCTCACCGGACAGGAGGGCAGCTGCGCACCTGGAGAGCTTCACTGATGTTCCCATCATAGTCCATCATTTCATCCTTCCCAGGCTCTCCTTTGGGGCCCTGCAAAAATACCAGGTCTTCAGCCAGGGCTGGGATTGCCCTTCCCTCAGGGTGCTCAGAGCTGTGGTTGACTCTGATAAAGAGGGCTCAGAGGGGGCCATTTCACCAGTGTCCAGTTTTTAATTTATTAAAGAAAGCCTCTGCAGTGCAGGAGAGTCTACAGAATTGTAGCCAGCCCACTATGTCATGACCATCAAAGCTGACAGTCTGGGAGGAGGTGAAGTTGAGGCCAGAATCCAGGAACTGGATTGCTTGACCAATTTTTAGATGTGGCATGAACCCAGTCTCTTATTGCCCTTTTCTGGCAGGTCAAGGGCCTGAGTCCAGGCTGGGATGTCCAAACCCACCTCCTCCTATGAATGAGCCACGCTGAGGTGGCCTGGGAGAATATTTTCCTCTAATGCAGGGGTGAGGGTATGGAGCAGAGAAAGAGCCCATCTCAAACTTAGCCACTGCCCATCTATGAGTACTTTTGGTGACAGCAAGACCCAACCTGGACTGTCGGTGTGATCCCACAATCCTTAGACCCCTCTGGAGGGACAAAACTCTTTGTTAGTGAAGGAACACCTACCCTTGGGCCCATGGGTCCCTGGCCTCCTGGTGAACCACGTTCCCCCTGGAAAAGGAAGGTCACAGTTTTAGCAAAGCCCTTCACTTTTTTGAACTCCAGGAATCATGCTCTGCTGGTTCTCTGGGAACAGTCTGGGCTAGACAGCTTGATTTAAAATTCTCCTTTTCAGCTAAGTTTTGACAGCTTGATTTAAAATTCTCCTTTTCATTTAAGTTTTGTACACATGGGAACAAATCTGCAGCTACTGAACCTCAGAACCCAGAGGCAGGTTGGGCAAAAGCACTCCATACCTTTTCTCCCTGTAATCCTGCAGCACCAGGCTGACCAATGTCACCAGCTTCTCCCTGACAGGAAGAGAAAGGGAAAGGGATGGGTTTGTATTGCACTGAGAGGGGGCAACTTCACAGCTGGCTTTGCATTTCCAGGAGGAGGAACTGCAGAACTGCACCAGCCAAGCACCCCTCCCATGCTTCCTTCTCCTCAGGTAGCCCAAATCTCCTGCCACAACTGCCCACCAGGCACCCTTCTGTTCCACCCACTGTTCAGACTGGTTTCT
Source organism: Cyanoderma ruficeps (assembly GCA_008694505.1). Classification (NCBI taxonomy): domain Eukaryota; kingdom Metazoa; phylum Chordata; class Aves; order Passeriformes; family Timaliidae; genus Cyanoderma; species Cyanoderma ruficeps. The sequence continues at coordinate 1,828,065 of VZDJ01000146.1, read as the reverse complement.
CAGAGCCTAGAGGGGAGTTATTTGAGCACAAGAAGGGTATTTTCCTTCCAAAACCAGATCACAAACTCTCTCACTGCAGCATATAGAACAACAGTATTAAAAACACTCTGAAGAACCTGATATCCCTCCAGCAGGTAGTCAGAGGTGGGCACAGATGAACACAATCTTTGCTCCTTCCTACACACCTTGTGCTGGGTGCAGTCCCTCCTCACAACACACAATTCCATGAAGGAAAAATCACTCACCTTTGGTCCAGGGGGTCCGGGCAGACCTGGAGGGCCAGGTTCTCCTTTAGCTCCCACCAAGGCGTTCTCAGCAATTCCCTTCTCTCCCTGTTTGCAAAGAACAAATCATGTGTCTCCATTCAGGCTCTGCACCTCTGTAATTTCACTTATATAAAAAATACTGGCTTAGAGGGACATGGCCAAGACAAGGTCCATCACCTGGACTCCTGGTAGCCCAGAGAGGCAGCAGCTGGCCAGGAACCAGGACAGCATGGTCCTGCCTGAGGGTCCTTGTGGAGCCCTGCCAGCAGCCACAGCCACCCTCATCCCTTTGGCTGCACACAGCAACACAAGGCTGCCTGTGGACAGGCCTCAGCCCCCGGCCTCCCTTTGAACACTGTGCTCTTCTGTTGTTGAAACTGAGCTGATTAAACCACCTGATGATGGCTTCTTTTGGAATGTCTCCCTCTGGAGCTGTAGTCATCAGCCACTCAGCCCTGCACACCATGTCCTTTGCACAGGGCAGATAATAAGGCAGTGACAGGAAAGCTCTGCCATTCCACCCTCATCCCTTCCTGAAATGGCCACTGGCATTCACTGCACTGTCCCCTTTCCCAAAGAAACAGCCCCCTGTGCAAGTTTGATTTTAAGGTGCTTTTTCTATCTGATAATCTCAGAGCATAGGGGAAAATTCAGTTTCGGGGCTTAGTTTTGTCTGACCTGCCCTGGGTCTCTCTGAGCACAAAGCCACTTCTCCGACTCAGAGCAGAGCAGTGCAGCTCCCCAGAAGCCCATCCCCTCATCATCCATGGATCTTGGATCAGGAGAGAGGCTCAAATACCATGTTACATCTGAGGTCATGCTTTTAAAAGGGAACTACTGGAACAGGATTCCATGGTCCTGCTCCCAGGACCACAACCTCCCCCTTACTGCATGAGGGCATTCAATTCCTGCAAAAAGGCATCTTTCGTGTGCCTCCCTCACATCCCTGGGTGAAGATGACATCCAGCTGAGCAGTGCAGAACATGCCGCCACAGTCAGCTAAGAATGTGAGAGCTGTGCACAGGAAGGAGGGAAGAAAAGGGGTGAGAATGGCCTCACCAAAAAACAAACAAAAAAAAAATTCAGGAAAGAGACGAACCTTTGGGCCAGGGAGTCCAGGAAGCCCAGGGTCACCAGCTCGTCCCTTCTCACCCTGTTGGCAAAACAGACATGGTCAAGGCTGACTCTGCAGGCTCTTCATCCCAGAGGAGCAGCGGAAGGGTGAGCTGCTCCTGCTCTCACACCCTCTTTCCCTTCCCTAGGGATTTTATTTTGGGCACAAACAAGGCATCCTCCTTGAGCAGTACCAGCTCAAGACATTACATGTTTTTGCCTATCCTTTTGACTGTCTCTGCACATCATTTCCATTTCTCTGAAGAGGAAGGTGAGTGGGAAAGGGATCCAGGGTCTCCCCTGTGTATCCTTCTTATCCCTCTGGTCTGCTAAACACTTTTCCCTGTCCCTTCTTCTGCACAGGCTTTCCATGATCCAGAAGCTGTTGCCCAGGGTGAATGTTATTTGGAGTGCAGGATTTTCTCCATGCTCTGCTTTTCTTCCCTAGCTCCAAATCCCAGATCCATCATGCTCTCAAAAAAACCCAAGCAGTGCAGCTTGTCTCAGCTGGCAGCCAAGCTCTGGGACACGCGCTGGCCATGTAAGCAGTGAAGACAGGAGTGGCAAAAATGGCAAAGACAGCAGCTGATGGTATAAAATGCTGCCCGGAGAGCTGCAGGCTGAGCTGTGCAAGGCACCACGGAGCATGGAGGATGCCACAGGCAGTCAGCAATGGAGAGCATCCAGCATTCCCTTGGTGAAGTGGCTTTGCTTAGTTCACCATGACACTCAATTACTGGTCTTTATGTTGAAGTTAAGTTCTCTTCAGACCATTCCATCCAGCTGCTAAACCCATGGTTTCCAGGTACAGTTTGGGAGTCTGCATTTTGCCAGGACAGAGGGAGATGTTGGAGGTTTCTGTCACCCTGAAGAAACGTTTCAAATGCATCACCAGGGGAAGGTGTGTTCTTAGATGCCATCCCCACATCTCCAAGACTCAGCAGCTTGTACAGATTGTACAGAACAGTTCAAACCCTCCTTTTCCCCACAGGTGCCCGGCTCTCTCCTGGAGCCACACTGCTGGCCTGCAGAGGCTGGTGCTGCTCATCAGAGCTCAAGGGCACACATCTGACATGCAGAGAACTTGCATCAGTGCTCCAGGAAGAGACATGCACTGGTGGCTCCCTGGAAATAATCTACTAGCAGCAATCTTTCTGTCAGGCAATTCTAGAGTGCAGTGACCCCTTTCTCCGAGTTAATTTGTCTTCCAGCCACCTGTAAGCCCCCCACCTCCCCCAGCTTTCTTTCCCTGCCAGAGCATGCACATTGCTAAATCAGTGCTTCTCTCCCTGGAAAGAGGGAAAACATTTTCAGGACCTCATATGCAAGGAAAAGGTTTGGCATTGGAGGTTTTTGTAAAAATATAATTCCTAATCCTGTCCCAGAGCTCTGTGAATCCCTGACTCCGCCGTGGCATCCCACTCTTCATTCAAGGACTGTTTTGAATACACGTGTCCACAAGGACTACTGAAAACATCCTGTGCTGCCAGAACTAGGGTGCAAAGCAGTGGATTTCTTGAGGAAGGAGGTCAGATTACTGAATCCCTGTTTAGGGTGTTATTTCTGGAGTCAAGAGATGCGGCACTGTCCTTAATCGTTCCCGGGACAAGACTACATCCCAGGCATGTCGTGCTGCCCTGCCTGCCACCAGCCCCCACCTCCTGCAGGCGGGAACAGGCAAACACACTTCACCAAGGGGGCAAGAGCCAGCACAGGACACATAATCCCCCCAAGCACGGCAATGCAGCACACGGCAGGCCCCCCGGCAGCTCCCGCTGGCAGAACACGGCACAGCACTGCCAGGACACCCAGCCCAAACACGCAGTGTCCTACCCGCTGCCCCCTCTTCCCTGGCAAACCTGGGGGGCCCATCCTCCCTGGGACTCCAGAATCTCCCTTCGTGGGGAAGAAAAGAGACAGAGAACGTGTCTGTTACACGGCTGTCACGGGCTGTAACATAACCCAGCCAGCCCAAACAACAGGAGCCAGCTGCTCCAAAACCAAGCCGGCTGCTCCGGGATGGAGAGGATGGCACTAGTGCACCGCGCCTGCCTCGGGAACTCACACCAGCTCACACTACACTGGGACACTCCCCTCTGCAGGGACATGGGAAGGCTTCTGGGGAGGAAGCTCTGGGAGGCAGAAGGGGAACAAGGGAAGGGAAGGTGTAGAGGGAACCTACTTCCTAAGCAAAGTGTGCCCTGTGTTTTGTGGAATAGGGAGGAAAGGAGGAAGGCAGCTGGAAGGTATTCTTATTGACACAGACATGAGCAGGAGGTTGGAAATATTTGCAGTATGGTCCCTTTCTCCCTTGGTATCACTGTATCCTACTACCATTTTGCTTAGACTGGCAGGTGCCATTAGGGCCTGGATTTGGGCACTGGGAAGCACACAGACATTCCTCGGCTCCCTCAGCTGCTCAGGGAGGGCAAAAATACACAAACCAACCACAAGTGCAGGCTCAGAGCAAAACCTTCTGAGAGTACCTTTTCTCCTGGAGTCCCAGGCTCGCCCTGGTGAGAAAGAGACAGGAAAACAGAGTGACAAACCAGGACGAGAGAGTACAAATCCTCCTAGAGCTATCAGAGTGGGGAAAAGAACACTCGTCTATGGGGGCCTTGAGCTCCTAAGTAAGAGCACAAGAGTGCTTCAGTTGTGTATTTTCGTGCCTGGAACTTCTTTCATCTTCATTAGCCAGCTCCCAGGCTGCCATAAGAAACCACCAAACCTCAGACTCATGGCTTCCATAGAATGGAGGAACCACCTCGCAGTACTTGCAGATGTTTACCAGATACAAAAGAGCAGAGCAAGACAAGAGCAAGCTCCTGCGCTGGCACAAAGGAATTTGTCGCCCCTTGCTCTGTTTTCACAGGAGAAAAGCTGCGGGTGTAGCTGGGGGATGGCTGTGCTGACACGAGTTCACCAGAGCCGCTGCCGGCCCGCAGGGGTGAGGCTGGAGACAGGTCTGGTACCGCTGTCAAAGGCACGGCAGTTCTGATATTCCCCATCAGTGGGAGCTGTCCGACCATTTTCCAGCGCCTTGCGCTCGCCCAGCCCCAGCCCGTGCCCAACTCAAGGCGCTGCAGCGCAGAACCGACCTTCATCCCGGCTGCGGCCATCCCAGGAGCGCCCTGGCAGAGAGAGGAGAGACAGCAACACCTTGTTTGAAATGAATCGGACACGCAGTTTTTAAAACGAAACAGTATCAGTCAGGTGAAACTAAAAATGCAAACATCCACATCTTTTCCTTTCCACAACTCAACAGTGGTGCTGGAGCACCACACAGCACACATGCTCACTCCCTGAGCTGCCGTTCACCCATGGCAGTGGCTCTGGGTCCCAGAAAGCTCTTCCAAAGGCAGGCACCATGAGCACAACCCAATCAAGACAAACGGATTTCCACCCCGCCCCGGTTTTAGTCCTGCAAGTGAAGCAAAGGCCAACAAGCAAAACAGTGTCAAAAAACTGAGGAATGCAAAGACAGACCAAGGACCAAACCCCCACTTCAAGGCTTGAGCCCAGATATGTCAGCTCAAGCATCCTGAGAAAGGCTGGCCCATACCCCAGAGCCTTGGCCTTGCTGTTCCCTCCTCAGTCTGTTTTTATCACAGAAGATGAACCCTGCAGTAAAATGTTTCTAGGAGAGCTCTGAAGCCAGACACCTTAGGGGAAAACCCAGACTTCCAAGCACTGCCATTCAGGTGTCATTCTGCAGTACAGGGGACCATCACCACGGGACCGTGGGGTGCAGGCTGCCCTGCCATCCAAGACAGGTGCCTCAGAGCCTCAGGAGACAGCTGCTCTCACAGGGACTGTCACATTTCCCTCCACAGTACTGATGCAAAAAGCAGATTGTCCCTGTCAACCATCCGCTCTGAAATCTCTGTATCCCCTGTGTTAGCATTAGTTGGGTCCTGGTTAGAAAAGGTCCAGTTAAAAGTGAAAATATGAGGGATAACTAAGGAGATGGAAGGGAGTGAAGTAGTGTTAGCAGTTGGGAAATATGAGGGGTTGGGATGTAGCACATGAGGCAGTGAGGAGGACTGGGACTCAAGTTCAAAGTGAAAAAAGCTTGGAGAAGTTCAAACAAGGAGGAGTGGGGAGCCAGAGAGCAGCAGGATCATACCTCTCAGCTTTCTGAAACAGAAATCGGGGACAAAAGCTAAAAAACACAAGGACAGAAGATGGAGATCAGGGATTCTATGCAATAAATGGGGAAAAAAAGCATTCCAGATTGTCTCAAGGTCAGTAGGTTTTAGAAAATACAGGCTAGAGCCATGAAAGGGATAACGTGCAGTAAGCGGCTTTGGTTAGGCCTTTGCAGAGCCTTGGGATGCCTGTTCCTCATTTTTCAGCCTTCGAACAGCAGTGAGCACAGATCATGTTATTTTCTAGTATTTACCCTTAAATTGCAATCCACAGACATGCAGGGCTGCTCACACACTGACCCCGATTCATCGCTGCGTTAGCCCGGGTCCCCACTTGGGCAGCCCTGCTTATCCCAGCTGGGCTAACACACATGTGCAGCAGTCACCTGGGAACCCAATTTACAAAATGCCAATTCCCTACAAACATCACCAGCTGGCTGCCCTCGCTGCCATTAAGCATTAAAATACTGATGTTGCAAGTCAGCATCAGACTGGGCACGCCATTTGCTCTGTAAAACACTTCTTCCCCCGCCATTGCCTTCATAAATGAGGCCCTGTATTTTGCAATTGAGAAGCATAAATAATTCAGCTGAGGACAGTCACTGACTCACAGACACACACACAAATGCCTGTGGGTCAGGGGCAGTGGAGTGCTACGGGAGAGATCAGGCAGACAAGCATCACTCCTCTGGTTACAAGGTACCTTAGAGCCATGTCTTCCTGGCAGCCCTGGCATGCCTCTCTCTCCCTGGAAACAGAGGAAGACACACAGAGAAAGACAGCAAGAGACAGGAGATGAGTCCTCCCAGGGCTCCATGAGGAGAGTCTGGGGTACAGGTGATGAGAAACTGTCCTGAGTGAGGTGAGGCACCCTTTTCCCCACCTGACTGTCACCAAGCTGACTGCCTTAGCTGGGGCCATTTCCATCAGTGACCTCTCAAGCCTTACAGCAGGACTGTGGCACTGGAGTGCCACAGCCTCTGTACCCTGCTACCACATCCCATGTCACAGCATGCTGTAGGGCACAGGGAGGCACTCAGCCTTCATCAACTCCGGGATGAGCAAACATTTGGAGAGACCAAGAATCCAAGGGTTGCCTCGTGCTGTTAAGCCTGAATTTTGTCTGCTGATAACTGGGAAATAAAACATCTTCAGGCAGTCTGCATACTATCATTTTGTCCTGGGTGTTTAGCCCATGCTTAGAAAGGCAATTTAGCAGGGATCTAGGTATGTGCTTTTTAAAAAAGAACTTTTTGTAATTACAGCATCCTCCGGACTGTACTTTGTAAAACACCTTCTAATACCATAATATACATGACGTAGTGCAGGCTCCTCCTGCCCTACACAGCCTACTTAACTACCCTATTTTCAGCAGTAAGAAAAGTAAAGCAATAATTAGGAACACTTTGTACTGGAGAAGGTGGGTTTGTCTCTCTCTCTCTTTCTCTGCTTCCCAACTTTGCTCCCTGTCTTTTTTAAGTGAGACCCAGCAGGGAAACCCGATGCTTTCTGCTGGGAGAAACACACCCTGCTTGCAGAGACCATCCCCATAGGGCAGCCCAGCCTGTGACAGTAACTCCCCTTCCCAGAGATTTTCTTGGAAGAACTGGCCGCCTGAAGAGCTGTTTAATTATTTCACCCTGCAAAAGCAAAGCCCCCTCAGTGAGCGGGAGCACGATAACCCCCACAGGGGCAACTCAGAGCAACCACCCTACGCTGTGTTCGCTGCTGACGCTGCCACAGCCTCCGGCACCGGCGGGATCACACAGGCACTAGGGCTAATTAGAGGGGGCAGCAACAAACGTGACACTGCGCCACTGGAAAAGAGAGAAAGAAACCCAGCGCCGGAGAAAAAGCAAGGAAAACAGCTCCCCAGAACATCTTTAAACCCTTAAGTGATTGAAAGCCATTGTAGCGCAGCGAGCACCCGCTGGGCTGCTCCCTCTGTGATCCCCCGGTGCCCTCGGAGCTGCGCACGGTGCCGTGGCCAGGCAGCAGCAGCCGCCCACCAAAGGCAGCGCTGGAACGGCGCTGCCAAGTCAGGAGCCGGGTACAAAAGGCCGAACATCCAGCACGGCTCCCCAGGGGGCTTCAGGAAGGCAAGCAGCAGCATCTCTCAACTCCCCTGAGCTTCATGCCCATTCAGGAGGCATCTCCCCGGTGTCTGTGGGAGAGTCAGGCTACACCGCTCCTCTTCACGCAGAAAACTCACACTCTCCTCCTCCTCTACCTGGAGCAGTTTATCCTCACTGGGTGCCAATGATGGCTCACGCTGATCAGCTCATCAGCTGCCAGTTAAAGCACACACCCTTCCTTTTTGCTCTTCGCTGTTAGAGGCAAATTATCAAGGGTTTGTTGAGAAAGGCTGTGGGGATTTTATGGCTCCTTCCTCAGAGGATGAGAAAAAGCCTTATCCTATGGATCTTTCAGAAAAAAATAGTAAGAAAACATCAGTGAAGCTGAATGTGACAGGCTAGGGGCACTGAGTCAAATGCTCATTCAGGTGGCCCAGGTGATCACACTCACTGTCTAACGACCTTTATGAGACACAGATTTAGGTCCTTACATGATCAAAGTACAAATGGTGGCCACAGGAAAAAACAGCTGAGAGACAACCTAGGTGCTGCACCTACCACTGGGTGGGGAGAGGTGGTTAAACGAACAAGTGGTCTGTGTGATACTAGGAAACCACTGCCAGCCAAAGCAGTGATATTCCATGCAAAATTGGTCACTACAGCTAACCTACGAATCAGAGTGTTTGTCCAGGGCTCCTCAAGGCAAAGGAAAGGTAAAATCTAGTCTAAGTAATTGGATCCAAAGCTGGAAGATTTGAAAGTCTTCCAGAGTCCCAACCAATTCTCCTAGGTGGGAGGACAACAGAAAGAAGCAGTTTCCAAAGACAACAAATGCATGTGCTGTTGGATGCTCAGGAGCTGCTACGGGTGAGGTCTGGCTGCTGATTTAAGAATGTGTCTGCACTTCCCTTTCAACTCCTCTGAGCAAAAGGAAAGGAAGTTAAGAGAAAAGTGACCTTGACAGTAACAAATTATAGTCTGTGTGTGGAAGAAGCTGCTGCTTTGGGGCTGCAGAGGTGCCCCTTTGGAGCTGCAATTTAGTATCACAAAAAGCGTGGTGGGTTTCATGTCCACTCTTCCTGAAGTGGGGTGAATAAGGGATGAATGAAGGGCCAAGTGGCAAGACCGTGTCTCCAGGGTAATCCCAAGTCAGGGAAGGCTCTCACCCTCTGGATGACCCTGAGACTTGACTGCAATACCTGGAGACTTCCCCTTTGCCAGACCTCACATGAAGAGCTGGCTAGTCCTTGTACATGGGCATGAGCAAAGTAGGTGTTCCAATGCAAGCAGTGAAACACGGGAGTTTAAGCAAGGGCACAGCACAGCTTCTCCTTTCAGCCTTTTCTCCCTCCCAGGCCACACTGTCTTCAGTCCTTCAGTTCAGCTTAGTGGGAGACCCACTGTCCAGAGAGCAGCAAACTCCAAGCCCTCAAAACACATCACTTCTGGGTGCAATACCACTTTCAGTGACCCTAGCACAAACAGCAGCAGTACACAAAGGTGCTTGATAGAATTACACTGATGTGGAGGTGGACACAGGGAACCTTTGGACTCTACGTGCACTGAGTATTTCTGAGGAGGTATTGTTTTCTCATTGGAGGACAATCACTGCTGCTCTATTCAGCTATGAACCCAGAGCCTGCATTCCAAAGAACATTTCTTTAAACTCCAAGTAAAGCATCCTTGGTAAGCTCTGAAGGGGCCTTTTCTCTCTTCAAACAGTAATCCACCCAGATGGAAAAGATATAGAAAGTGTATGTGCTGCAGGATAAATGAGCTGCATGCCACACACTAAATACTTGAAATGTACGTGTCACAGTTAATGCCTTTGCAAATATTACAGGACCAGTCTTTCCTCACGATGTCTAAGATGTATGGCATGACACAGTGTGCTCTGGCTGCCATGAACACTTGCCAATGTTGTAATGTTTTAAGCACAGTCTGCATTGAGTAATATACTTTAAATATATGGGTACAGTAAATTTCAGTCAAATAGATAACATCTGGGCAGAGACCATATGAGCCTGTAAAAAGTGTCCAGAAAGAGACAGAAAAGCTGGTGCCAAACCTCAGCCTGAATCGCAGAGTTTGAGTGGATTTGATGCGTCAGCTAACCAGAGTTTATGAGGAAACCCCAACCTAGGCCATCAAATAGAGAGATGTAACAAATCACCAGCAAGCTTCATAGTCAGAGAAATGTCTTGGTAGGAATCGAATTCCACCAAACGGATAAAGGCTGCGTTTACTGCCTGAGCTCAGAGTGCCGGTCTGTGGTTAATCACAGCACAGATGTGTACTCCATCAAATACCCCACAGAGCTGCCTTGGACCCAACTTCCCCTTACAATCCATCAGCCCAAGGAGCAGTATCTCCCAGGTGATCTACTGTGCATTAGAAAAACATATTTGTCATGCCTACCTTTATGCCAGCATCCCCTTTTTCACCCTGCCCAGCAAAGGAGAGAGAAAGGGGGGAAACAGAGAGGGACAGTGAACATAAAGGGACACCAAGAAAGCAGTTCAAGTGTAACAGCAAGAGACAAAGAGAAAGTAGCCAAAAAAAGAGGGGTGTGATAAATGCAGCCCCAGCATTCCGGTTCTCCTCACAGCAACATGGTACCAGTCAAGCACTGGCCGCAGCCCTCCCCTCCCAGGGAGTGCAAAGGCCGTTTAGGTCCTTGGAATGGTAGCTGGAGGTTGCCCATACTAACACTTTTCTACATGATAAGGGTGTAGAAACCATTAAAACATTTCATGATCCAGAGCACCTTCATTTTCACAGCCCTGGTGCAAAAACCTCTAAAGGTTGGGTTGGTTTTATACTTTAATGGGGGACTGTGTAGGTCCTGGATCAGGACAGCATGGAATCACCTTGGCCAACAATTGCCCAGATTCTTCAAACAGGAGCAAGTGTCCCTGGCTACGTGGTTCATTCCAGGCTCTAGGGAACTATCTCCAGCCCCTGGCCTTTGACACCCCTTTAGGACAGGCTTGTGCCACTTATCCACCCCTGAGAGGTGCCCCCACTGACCCAAGTGTAAGGGTTACCTTGGGGCCAGAGGCTCCAGGGAGGCCATGGGCACCGGGCAGGCCTGACTCGCCCGCCTCACCCTGAGGAAGAGAAGAAAGGAAACAGCGGAAGAAGCAAACACAGCAGCAAGAAAAGGAGCTGTGGGTTGCCAGAAAGGTCAGCAAAGGTGCGAGAGGGATGTCCCACACCGAGGTGTCCCACACACACCAACCTACCCTTGGGTCTCTGGGAGACGAGCACCACTCTGCCTCAAGATATTCAGTGTATGAAATGTATGGAGTGCAGGGAGCGGTCCCATATCCTACATCCTATCTGAACTAACAACTTTCCTCAACATTTAGCCTTCTTTTCTCTTCCCGTTAGGATTTGGTCCCATACATATATACATACATACATACATAC